>JACCPG010001175.1:0-24336 GCA_016069955.1 Drepana arcuata | reverse complement strand
ATAGAATAAAGTGTCGTTTAAAGTGTAACAACCGGCTATCATTAATTATCCCGAACCCCAGCTCGTAACAATTGGTGTCAGAAGTGAGGGATAATTATGCCGGTTCTACCAAAAGACGACACTCCGGGTCCAACCCAAACAATGCAGCAAGAGCAGCAGGCTGCGGAGCCGACGGCCACTGGCGATGCTGGGAATGCACCGCCAATGAATCTTCAAGTTTCGGCTACCGACATAGCTGAGCCCATAGCGTTTCTGCAGGAGATGGATCGACGTCAGGAAGAGCAGTTTCGACGTCAGGAAGAGCAGTGGCGACGTCAGAAAGACGAGTGGCGACGTCAGGATGAGCAGAGGCGGCGTCAGCAAGAGCAGTGGCGATGTCAGGATGAGCAGTGGCGACGTCAGGAAGAACGTCAGGAAGAGCAGAGACAACGTCAGGAAGAACGTCAGAAAGAACAGACTCAACAGCTTCTAGAGCTGCTGAAGTTCGATAAGGAAGAGCAAGTGCTACTTCAGGAAGAGCAAGTACAACTTCAGGAAGAGCAAGTACAACTTCGGGAAGATCAAGTGCGACCTCAAGAAGAGCAAGAGCGATGTCAGGAAGAGCTGACACGACAGCTTCAAGAGCAACTGAGGTACGACAAGGAAGTACAAGTGCGAAGTCAGGAAGAGCAGACACAACAGCTTCTAGAGCAGGAGAGGTGCGATCAGGAAGTGCAAGTGCGAAGTCTGGAAAAGCAAGTGCGACGTCAGGAAGAGCAAGGGCAACATCAGGAAGAGCAAGGGCAACATCAGGAAGAGCAAGTTCGACGTCAGGTAGAACAAGTGCAACTTCAGGAAGAGCAAGTGCGATGTCAGGAAGAGCAAGTGCGATGTCAGGAAGAGCAAGTGCAACTTCGGGAAGAGCAAGTGCAACTCCGGGAAGAGCAAGTGCAACTTCAAGAGCAGCTGAAGTGCAACGAAGTGGAACAAACCCATCTTTATAAGGAGCTGACTGTTCATGTTGGAAAAAAAATTACGGCAGTCAAAGAAAAGGGCCTCCTGCAGTTTAATTGTCCAGATAGAGCAAGTCTGGACAGGACCAAGATAGAGGCCAGGACAGCGAGGTGGCTTGCTGGTTTTGGAGGAGCCTTTAGAATACCGAACTCTCCAATTTCTGTGACAAATTATGCGAGGGACTGGCGCATGAGAATGAACGGCTTCTGCGGTCACATGGGGCAGTTCGGTCGACAGACGTCTGAATGGATGAAGATCCGCTATGGCGGAAACATCAACAATCCTGGATTCAGCAGGGGATCCCTGGTGTGGCTTCACCATCCAATACGGAAGAAAGGAGTATCTACGAAGCTCCGAAGGTCGTCCACGTCGATCGTGGCGCGCTACAATGGATCTAACGATGCTCGGGACGAGCATGTCTAAGGAGGGGGCAGTGTTACGATGGAAGGTTCTGGAGGTCTTGCCGTGTGAAAGCCATGCGAAACAACAACACTTAGCAGGAAATATAGACAAAAGGAGGCAATGAAGAAAGGACGTAAACAAGTTGTTTTCGTCGCCCGGCCATTGTTCTGCGGATGCATTCACACGGCAATTCTACGAACATCTTAATGGCAGTCTAGAGCCTTCCACCGATATCTAGTATATCGTGCCGGTGCCATATATAAGGCGGTATCCGATGGGCACGGTCAGTCGGAGCGAGTCAGTCTGAGCGAGGCAGTCTGAGCGAGTCAGTTTAGAGAGTTAAGTCTGAGCGAGTCAGTTTAGAGAGTTAAGTCTGAGCGAGTCAGTTTAGAGAGTTAGTTTAGTGAGTCTGAGTTAGAGTTAGTGAGTTTAGTTCAGTGCGAGTGATCACAAGTGTTTTATCGGTGACTATAGTGAGTGTTACAGTATTAGTGAAGTGTTTCAGTGCCTAGTATTTACTGTGTTCTACTGTTACTGTGTTGTAGTGTACACAGAGTGGAAGTGTATCAGTGTCTAGTGTTTACTGTGTTCTACTGTTACTGTGTTGTAGTGTACACAGAGTAGAAGTGTATCAGTGTCTAGTGTTTACTGTGTTCTACTGTTACTGTGTTGTAGTGTACACAGAGTAGAAGTGTATCAGTGTCTAGTGTTTACTGTGTTCTACTGTTACTGTGTTGTAGTGTATACAGAGCAGAAGTGTTTCAGTACCTAGGGTTTACTGTGTTTTACTAGTACTGTGTTGTAGTGATCAGTGTTATAGTGAATAGAATTGTAGCGAAGTGTACGGATTTATTGTACAAGCTTCCGGAATTATTCTGTGTATAGAATAAAGTGTCGTTTAAGTGTAACAACCGGCTATCATTAAATTATCCCGAACCCCAGCTCGTAACAGTATTTACATAACTCCATGGGCTAAGCAGAGATAGTAAAGCCCAGTTCTCTCTGGACTAACATATCATCACCTATTAACTATTTATAAAACTTAAATAAAATAATGTTTCCTATTTATTTTCTAAAAGACACGTTTCTTACGTAGTTATAATGCTTGTGTAGTCCATGCTTACTGAGCGTAGAAAGTGTTGATGGTAAATTTCTCCCCATAAAATTACGCCTTTGCAAGGGTGAAAGTTATATTGAGCTAGCGCCGCCGCCGAACTAAGTAGCGCCTGGGCCAAGGAGCGTGTCGCCATCCAGGCCACCCATGTACTGCTGTGCCCCGTGGTTGAAAGTAAATTCTAATAAAATCTTTTCTACCCCTACGTAAAATGGAACAAATGTTACAAAAGAAAACCGGGGAGTTTGTTTCGCCGTTTCTTCTCCTGGCAGGTACTTTTTTCTTGGAAACAGTGGTTACTTTGGCAACTTTCGTTTATATTAAATATGTGACGTTCAATAAGTGTTCCCTGTGTCCCTTACATTGAGTAAAATACTTTGATTTTGATTTGATTTGATCAGCCGTATACAATTTGATTCCATTGATAGACTTTTCAACGTAATATGATATATGTCCTTACGCCTCCTCAGGCAAAGGCAAAGGTGTAAAGGTGTGCTAACGTAACAGATGACAAGTCCATAGCCGTTACTCAAGGACGACAGGCCGCGTGTTTGCGGCCTGTCTGATCTCTGTCTCCATTAAGGGGGCATATAAAAAAATAATTACGCTCAAAATTTGTGACTAGAAGAGGGTTTGTCGGGTTCGGGGCAGCGGGCGACTAGCCACGGAAGGGCAATAGTATGGGATTCGTCGACAGATCACTAGAAAAAAACAGCAGAACTACCTACTTTTTAATATACAATACAGTTTATTCTCATGACAATAACAAAAGTGTTCACTTTCATGAGAACATTATCATATGTAGTAACATAATATTATAGTAAGTAGTTAGTGAGCGTTTCAGCGTAAGCATAAAATTACGAAAATATTTATTTTTTATCAGAAGAGTGGCAAACAAACGTACGGCCAAGCTAATGGAAAGCCGTTTCCGTAGCCTAGTGTCACTCACGATACCAAAGTATGACTTGCGCGTTACCACTCTGTGTTCGGAGAGTTATACTTTGTTGACAGCATAATGGGACTAATCCCTCTGCTGCCAATACAATATAACAATTCTCTCCCCTCCCGAAGGAGCTCATCAGGAAAAAAACAGGAAAATCAAAAAGAAAAAACAGGAAAAATGCTCAAAAGGAAAATACAAATTTATTTCATTTATAGTTGAGAGATTATTAATTCGATTTTTTTTTTGTATTGTCTCTCGTAGCGTGAGTTCCGGGAACTTTTGCTACTTAACCGGTCAATGGCGAGACCTAGGCCTCCAGCCAGGTTCTTAATTCGAATATTAGTGTTGAAATATATATATACTGCGTGAACGTAAAATTAAATAAATTTTCTCTATTATGTTTATATTTATATTTGACAGACTTTCAACAGGCAGACAATAACGATACGATAAGTCTTAAGTATAAAATGTACTAATAGAAATTAAAGTATAAAATGTACTAATAGAAGCATGATGTTAATAGCCTTCCTCTATAAACGGGAAAATCATGCAGTTTTTGTTCGCACCGGATTTGTAGGTCCTGAGATTAGCTCTCTCTTCTCTCTCAGACTGATATTAGTTATCATGCTTTGAGTTTGAGTCCCATTTTCAACTGCCTGCCAATTTCCACAGGTACATTCGAGAGTTCGGGACATTAGATATAATACTCAGGTTCGAAAAACGGGTGCTATGAACATAGCCTGCATATTACCGGCATACTAATTAAATTACACATTTGTATTAGTATGTATATATTAAAATAAGACTTATTTTCATCTTCCTATATGACCTTTCTGGTTCTAAGATATGGCATCCCCATAACATACCCCAATTTGCCGACAATGGCGACAGATACGGTGAAGTAATAATACAGAGAAGGTAGCCGTGGGCTGTGGGCATCATGCCGAAGAATTTGTCGTACAATCTGTAGAACATATACGGCCCACACAGAGAAGTAAACTCTGTAGTCGATAAAAAGAGTGTATGAAGCCACGCCATGTACCCAAGTTGGTGTAATCATACCTTTAGCTGGTATATACACTAATGTTATAAATAGGAACACTTTGTTTGTTTGTTTGGTTGTAATGAATAGGCTCAAAAACTACTGGACCGATTTGAAAAATTCTTTAGGAATTTTTCAAATTAGGAAGCTACACTATCTCCGGTGAACATAGGCTATATTAAATTGGACCCGATAGGTGGCGCTGCGATCGAGTTTCAGGAATTTAACTTTTTCACCCGGGCGAAGCTATCCCTTTCTGTGTGTCTTAAGGTGGATTCGAGAATGGTTTAGATTTACAATTGGACCCGATAGATGGCGCTGCGATCGTGTTACGGGCAATTTAACTTTTTCACCCGAGCGAAGCTGGGCGGGACAGCTAGTATACTATATGTCTTCTGTGTCTTTTCTGTAATCACGCAATTTTATTAGCGTGCAAAAGATACAGCGCTAATTGCCTCAGTGAATTGGTAATTGCATTTGTGCCATTATCAAAATGCATCGTTCACAAAAGCGTGGTAAATTCGTTTTCTTTGTAACTGTTACGGGTGGCATATTTTGAAATTGTTACAGACAATCTTGCGGTCAGTATGCTATGTAGCAATAGTGGTATTTTTTCGTGTATTGTGGTTTTGTTTCCAGCCATACTAAAATACGATTAAATTTCAATTAGCTCGAGTTAGTATAGAACAAATGTTTAGTTAATGAATCGGTTATCAAACTGTAGTTCATATAGGTACATAGATATGAGTATAGACCAGCTTGATTACATTGTTTTGACGACTTTAGGCGATACCTACCGGCACCACGGTTCAGCTGCATTAAATTATGTATATCTTAATATATATAAATTGCGTGTCACGTTGTTTGTCCGCGATGGGCTCCTAAACTACTTAACCGATTTCGATCAAATGTGTACACCGTGTGCAGTTTGAGCCAACTTAAAAGATAGGATAGCTTACATCACAATAGAACCCGATAGGTAACGCTGCGATCGTGTTACAAGTAAGTTTCACTTTTTCACCCGGGCGAAGCTGGGCGGGACAGCTAGTGTATTATAAAATAGGGTTCAGTGCAAAGACGGGTAGTGCCTACGTTGAATAAAAACTTTTTATAAACAAAAACTATAACTAATTTTTATTTACAATAACAACAGTTAACAATATTTACAGATAACAGTTGAAACTAACTACTTACAGATAACTATAACTATTTTTGGATTCAGAAAAAATCGTGACTGATTTTGATTTTGTTTTGACCTGTCCTCTAATACATTGGCATACATTCTGGAAATATATTATCTGTACGTTCTTAATCTTGCACCAACCGATACTCATACAAATTTAATAAAACATTACTTGGTAATAATAAGTTCTGTAAAGGAAAACATTATAGTTATCAAAGAAGCGAGCCACACAATCACTTTCCGCCACAGGTATATTTTAGGGTCCAACGTGAAAGATGGCGAGTCCATCGCCGTTACTCAAGCACGACTATACATACGTGTGTGGGTATGTATAGTCGTAAAATTCTGGGATTGTAAAGGTTACGACCGGCATAGAATAGCTGTCTTCGACATGGTACCAATATGGTTACCTAGCCATTGCGTGTATCTTTCAATTTACCCATAAATCCTCCTTCATTGCGCTCACATACTGGAACATAGACTCAGCGGTTTTGAATGTCTGGTTGTATGTCTGTCCTTTATACCTACATAAACATCAATTCGCTGATGTTTATGTAGGTGTGGTGTTGCAAATCGGAACGGGTTGTTTAATACTACATTATATTTCCTCATTCTCAGAGCTTAGCAACGGCTGTGGTCCAGTTGTTCACGACCGAGGGGCCTGCGCATTCGGAATGGAAGAAGAAAGATACAGGCGTCTTGTGCCTGATAAAGGACAACGGGAAGCGCTCCTACTTCTTCAGGATATACTGCCTCTACAGGAAATCCATGATATGGGAGCACGAGGTCTACATGCAGATTGAGTATAAGAACCCGAGGCCTTACTTGCATACCTTCGAAGCTGAGGTAATTATGTTATGTATGTCCTTAGAGGCCCTGGTGGCCGAGTGGTTCGAGTAGTTGCCTGCGACACAAAGATCGCAAGTTGGAATCCCGACTGTACCGATGAGTTTTTCTGAGCTTAAGTACAGTGATAAGTCACACCACTAGCTTTACGGTGAAGAAAAACATCGAGAGGAAACCTCCATACTTAAGCAATTCAAAGCCACCATCTCTCGCCATCTGTCACGTTGACACCTAAAATATATCTCTGGCGGGAAGTAGGTGTGTGGGTACTAACTATACCCCTCTCCCTACCCCTTCGGGGATCCTTGTGGGAAAGCGTGAGGATATTTATGTATTTTATTATATGTCGAGTACTCTTAACGTTCCCGTCCTTGAGAGTCCGATCTATTTGATCCAGGTAAGTTGGAACGTGGCCTTCCTCTGCCTCTTCTTGCACACACTTTTGCTTTGTATATCTGTTTCGTCAATCTTTCTTCAAACCGACGAGCATGTATGAAGAGACTGATGAATGTGGACGAAGCGAAAGAGGTATGTAAGTCTAGAGAGAACTGGCGCTCTATACTCTCTGCCAACCCCGTTAGGGACTTGGCATGTATTATATGTGCTTAACATCAAGCTCTAGCGAGACCGGAGGGGAACGTCTGGGTCCCGTTGGCACGATCTAATGTTGCTTTTCGCCCCAGAAATTATAGGATGATATTAATGCATATTATAAATTAAATATGTTGTGTATCACGCTCTTACGCCTAAGCTGTCCAACGAATTTAGATGAACCTTATGTAAACGAGGTAAGGAAAAAGCTTTAACTTCAAGAGCAGATGACGTCACATTCGGTTGTGTTAGACTGTGAGGTCACATCTGATCAGCTTATTAAAATTAGCATATACTTTAGTGTAAGGTACAAGTGGGTAGTAGTTAGCAAAAGTCGATGACTCATGCGATGACGTCATCCTCTAAGTTCAAGGTTTTGGAAAACGAACGTTAAATTCCCATTGAGTTTGTCATCAGATCAGTATTTGGTAGGACAATCCCGGTCGGTTGTTTAGACGCTACTTAGATATATCGATGTTGCTATTATAAAAAAACACATGTATTTAAATTCCGTCCTTCAAATGATACGAAGGTACATTTCATAAGAGCCGTCGAGGTCGTGTGAATACAGTTGCGAACCTTTTTCTAAACCGTTTTCCCATTTCTTTTCCTATACATTGACATTAGGACACTGAGCACACTTCTTGTTACCGATGTTAATGACTATTGTATAATACCAATACATTGAGTAATGTATTTAAAACAAACTATTGCAGACGCGTATGTCAATATAATTAAACCCATATCGGCGTATTGAGGAAATGCTCAAATCGGTTCACATACAATATAGGTACCGTTTGTAGAGTTAATTTAATAATATCCTCTGATTCATACACTGTCATAACGTATATAATAATATAATATATCCTCACGCCTTCCATAAGGGTCCCCGAAGGGATAGGCAGAGGTGTGTAGGTAGTACCCACACACCCACTCTCCGACATCGATATACTTAGGTGCTAACGTGACAGGTGGCGAGTCCATCGCCGTTACTCAAGCACGACTATACATACGCATTTGAATTTCTTCTCAGACGTATGCAGGTTTCTTCTCGATGTTTTCCTTCACCGTAAAGCTCGTGGTGTGACTAATCACTGTACTTAAGTTCAGAAAAACTCATTGGTACAGTCGGAATTCGAACTTGCGATCTTTGTGTCGCAGGCAACTGCTCGAACCACTCGGCTACCACGGCTTGTTTATTTATTTACATATCTATCTAAATAGGTACCATTTAGTGGTCTAGTAACCTTACTACAAGTTAGGTTCGCTGGAAACTCGCTATCTGTCACGTATACACGTAGGTAGGTACATAGATTGGTTCCTGGTTATGTCAGAGGAAGTATGAAAATAGCTTGAAAGCAGTTGAGATGCGATCTCTTCGAAAAATGTGCGGACTAACGATATTAGATCGAATCCGCAAGGAAGAGATTCGCAAATCAACTGGCGCGAATGAGGGCGTGATTGTAAAGATTAAGAAAGGCATGTTACGTTGGTTTGGACACATAGAAAGGATGAGTGAAGAAAGATTGACGAAACAGATATACAAAGCAAAAGTGTGTACAAGGAGAGGCAGAGGAAGGCCACGTTCCAACTACCTGGATCAAATCGATCGGGCTCTCAAGTACGGGAACGTTAAGAGTACTCGAAACCGACGGGCACGTATGAATAGACTGATGAATGTGGACGAAGCGAAAGAGGTATGTAAGTCTAGAGAGAACTGGCGCTCTATACTCTCTGCCTACCCCGTTAGGGACCCGGCGTGATGATATGTATGTATGTTATAGTGTTAAACTTAGTTAATAAAAAAAAATACTTTAAACATTTGAGATTACAATTCACATGTCTTTCTAACAACCTTTAAAGCTTTCTCGACTCGACCTACTTACTGTGTGGAAGGATCAATATTTTCTTTGTAGAGTATTCATAAATTGCCTATAAACGTTATGACCTAGGGCGTGGGATTCGTTGTCTTCCAAATAGCTGCCAACAGTTCCAGCACGAATTCGGTTCTTTAATTATTAAGTTTAGTCTCTATAAGTCTAGAGAGAAATGACGCTCTATTGTCTCTGTTTAGCACGGGAGGGTATCTATACCTACAAATAAATAAAATTGGAGTGTCTGCTTGTAATATTAAAAGAACCGCTTTATACTAAATGCATATGGATGTATGTATACACGTTCACGGTACATATACCAAAATATATATATTTTTTATTTTTGTCTGTCTGTCTGTCTATTTGTTCTGGCTAAAATTCCACGCAAGAACGAAGTCGCGGGACAGCTAGTTGTTAAGTAATATACAGGTTACACAAATATTAGACGGTTGTGTGTTATAGTGGCAAGAGCTCCTGGCTGCAAAGTTTGAGAATTGAGGTTTACATTGGTGCTTATTTTCGAATATTTGTACCTTAGTGTTGTAATTATTTAAATATTTTTAATTAAATTTAAATTTAAATATTTATATATATATATTTCGGTATTATATCCTTTAGTATTGAGTAATTCAGGTCTGAAAAAATATTTGACATAATTTTATCACCTAAAAAGTGTTTTATGTCATCATGTCTTCCCAGAAGGGTCCCGGGTCAGGGTCCCCGAAGGGGTTCGTGTATATGTAGTTTGTGCCCCACAAACCCACTTTCCGCCAGAGATATATTTAGGCTGCAAACATCACCGTTACTCAATTACGGCTATACTATACGCCTTTAATTTTCTTCTCAAAGGTATGCAGGTCTCTTGATGTTTTCCTTCACCGTAAAGCTCGTGCTGTGACTAATCTAAATTCATTGGTACAGTCGAGGTTCGAATTTGCAATCTGTGTGTTCCAGGCAACTACTCGAACCACGCGGCCACCACGGCTCATGTTGTTGGTTATGCTTCGTAAGTAAGTCCAACCTTTCTGTTTTCAGGAATACATGACTGCATTTAACTTTGCGAATGAGGATGAAGCTGAGATACTTAAGAACATACTTATCGATAAGATTGAGACGAGGAAGAACAGAAGAGAAGGTAAAGGTAAACTGGAATAGAAAGAAACTACTTAATTTAGCATTGCATTTGCACATGCTTCTCAATCCGTTTCAAATACAATGCCGAGTTTAGCAGTACTTATGTAACGATAATTATCTATTTGGAACGCAGTGGATAAGTTCATACCTGAATGCTTTTGCACTTCTTTCGCTTCGTAATTAACTGACATTATCAAAGCGCTTTGCTTTGAATTAATCTATACAAATTAATAAAATTGGAGTGTCTGTTTGTAATATTAGAATAACCGCTTTTTACTAACTGCATCATGGATGTATACACGGTACATATACCAAAATAGCATTTCAGCAAAATTAATAAAATAGCATAGCAAAATTTTTTTGTCTCTCTGTTTGTTCCGGCTAATCTCTGAAACGGCTCGACCGATTTTGACGGGACTTTCACTAGCAGATAGCCGATGTAAAAAGGAGTAACTTAGACAACTTTTATTTTAGAAACTGTTTTTTTAATGCCATGCGGACGTAGTCGTGTACAGCTAGTATTATTATATTTCTCGGCTTTGTGAAAGCGCTGAAAAAGTGCCCGAGGTACGGCGATAAGACTGTATTAAAAGGCGTGCACTTTGCATTGCACTTTCTCCAATTGGTACCGGAATGTCTCCGGCGAACACCATCAGTTTGTAAAATCTGTGTTAATGTTAACTGCATCTGGCATGCGCCGCAATGCCACGCAAATTTTGAGACTTCTTTTTTCGGGCCATTAAACCTCCTGGACGTGACCACATTACTTATCAAAGTTTCATCACCGTCTTCAAACCTGTTAAACAAAAATATGCGCCCAGATTACGTATTTCGGAACGTATAGGGAACAAACAGATTTTTATTTTTATAGTTAGACAAGATGGGTTAATTGATTAACAAGATAAAATTATATTTATTTATAACTGTTTCCAACTTTTCTGTTTCCAAAGTAGTATATATAAATGTTTGTCTGTATGTCCTTTATAGAATCGTAAACGGCTGGACCGATTTGAATGAAATCTTCTGTTTCTTCAGGTGGATTCGAAAATGGTTTAGATTTTTAGATTTAATTTCGCAATGGGACCCGATAGATATCGCCACTGGGTCCGTGGCTTTTATATTTTCAACCAAGCGAAGCTGGACAGTACAAGTAGTTCTATGTATAATCTTTATTTTCGTAAATCTTAGCCGTATTTCTATCTTCTGTCACAATTACATACGTGTTTGAAGGTATTCTCAATCGTATACAGGTTTCTTCCTTGTCCTGCCTTCACCGTTAAGCTCGTGGTGTGATAGATCACGGTATCAAATTGAATGTATAATTTCGCGATTACCGAGGCGAGGTGACCTCACCATTGTGTTTATAAATGATCACAATATATGAATGTTGTTTTGTTTACAAATATATCCTACAAACATGCCGCAATGACGTTAGATCGTTCGAATTACTGTTGACGTGAATCATCGTTATCCATGCCAATAGATATCTTAATGTAGACTTTTGTTTGTGCCTTATTGTTGCATTAGTAAGAGCTACATTCCCACTTCATTAATTTGTCAATAAAATGTACAATATGTTCGTATGTATGATGAATAAATAGAGTTCCGTAGCTGCCTTCTGCTAACTGCTAAAATCAATCTCTTGGATCGATATGTCAGTTACGATTGTTAATCTCTAAAACGAATGCTATTGAGTTATAGTTATATCTCTCTCTTGCTCTTTCTAGGTAAATCTATTTCTGTTCAAGCTCAAACTTGCAATAGTAAGGCACTAACATTATGAGCGGAAAATGTTATGGTGTTGCCATGCAATGGATAGCGGAAAGTGAACAGAAAGGGGTTTTATCTAGGGGGCTTATCAGCCAACCACACTATAATGAATTATTACGTAACTACTTAATTTAACATCTAGTTAAATATGAGTTTAAGTAAAATGCACTATAGAATAATTCCGGGTTTGTTGAAAAAAGGACTTAATGCATTTTTCAAATTAAACTTTCGTATTAATCATATATTAAGGGTTAATAGTAGTATGTAAAAGTGTAATGTTGTGTGCAGAGCGCCGTCAGCGGTCGATGCTGGCGACGCGCGCCAACAGCGGCGCGGGCAGGCTCAACGGGCTGGCGCCTTCGCCCCCCGCCGCGTCGCCGCCCGCGCCCCCGCCCGAGGCGCCGCCCGAGCCGCCGCCCGCGCCGCTGCCGCCCAAGCCGGCCTTCCCCTCAAGTATACATATATTTTATTATACCGCAGCGAACCTGGGTATGTCAGGGGAAGCATGAAAATGGTATAAATGTAGATTAGATGCGCTCCCTTCGAAAAATGTGCGGCGTAAAGATTTTAGATCGACTCTCCAATGCAGAGATTGGCAAAGCAACTGGCGTTAATTAAGGTTTGATTGTAAATATAGTTTGACAGTGTCTGTCATTCAATAAGTGTTCCCTGTTATTTTTTTTATTAGAATACACATTAGAATGGCCAGTAGCCAATTACTCTAAAAGCAGTACACAATATATATATATATATATCCTCACGCCTTCCCACAAGGGTCCCCGAAGAGGTAGGCAGAGGTGTATAGGTAATACCCACACACCCACTTTCCGCCAGAGGTAAATTAGGTGCCAACGTGACAGATGGCGAGTCCATCGCCGTTACTCAAGCCAACTATACATACGCCTTTGAATTTCTTCTCAGACGTATGCAGGTTTCCTCTCGATGTTTTCCTTCACCGTAAAGCTCTTGGTGTGACTAATCACTGTACTTAAGTTCAGAAAAACTCATTGGTACAGTCGGAATTCGAACTTGCGACCTTTGCGTCGCAGGCAACTGCTCGAACCACTCGGCCACCACGGCTCAATACCACAATATAAACAGTACACAAGAAAGACATAATGAAACCTCACACGTGCGACACAGACAATAAAATATTCCTCATTTCAATTCCAATTCCAAACCATTATTAATAATATGAACAAAACGAAAGAATAACTGTGACCAAAAGGTAACAGGAAAAGAGTAGTACGATTTTTTTTTAATTAAAATTATATAAAAAGTATATGTTTCGTATTTATTTATGTATATTGTATATATATATATATCCTCACGCCTTCCCACAAGGGTCCCCGAAGGGGTAGGCAGAGGTGTACAGGTAATACCCACACACCCACTTTCCGCCAGAGGTATATCAGGTGCCAACGTGACAGATGGCGAGTCCATTTGTAAATTTTTTATATATTATAATAAGTGTTTCTATCTCATCCTCTCAACTGTCACACCTACCTTTTCTTTCTCTGTTTCTATCTCTCTACACTGGTTGCCTGGAAGAAATTGCTTTAGCGATAAGGCCGCCTATTGTGCCTACTACGTGTATTATTTGTCATTACTTTTTGTCTTTAAATGTGTGTGTTTGTACAATAAAGGATATATTATTATTATTATTTATTTATATTTTATATAATATTCTCTCGTGAAGAGGTTGGACTGCATTTATCGCGGGCTTTTGGCCAAATATTAAAATGAGCCAATGACGTATGAAGGTTGTACGGAAATGAAGAGATATAAAGAGAGAGCATTATGACCAGCAGTGAGATAAGGTGAATGTGAACAAAGAAATTTGAACTCTTGAAGATAGTTTGATAATTGTGTTGGTTCGTATTGTGTTCTATGTAACTTTTCCCTTCAGGCAACTACAACACCCTGAAGAACACGGGGAAGAAACCAAAGCGGGGCAAACTGACTAAGGCCGACATCGGCAGCCCACAAGACTTCAAACATATCTCACATGTCGGCTGGGATGCGAACAAAGGTATACATCATCTTTACATACAAATAAAACTGTAGTTTCTGTTTGTAATATTAAAATAACCGCTTTTTACTAAATGCACGATGCATTTATTTTTATTTATTTTATTTTTTATTTATATCTTTATTTCAGGCAACGAGGCCCATAGACATACAATAATATTATATACAATTTAAATATAAAATACAATAAATAGCAATTAAAATATTCTTAACATTAATTCACACGTAAGGTTGTCGACGTGTGGCTCGGGGTGTTGCGTATCCGGCCTCTAAATCGCCGGAAGACTACACCTTTCGGCCAAAATTCCTCCTGAAGGAAGGTCGACAGCTGGTCGGTCGGAACTCTTACCACAAAAGAGTTAAAGTTCACTTTTATTTAACAAAATATCATGTTTGTTCCGGCTAATCTCTGAAATGGCTGGACTGATTTTGTCTGAGTTTCACTGGCAGTTAGCTGATGTAAAAAGGAATAACTTAGGTTACTTTTATTTTAGAAACTGAACAATATTTTTTTATTGAATTCCACGCTGACGAAGTCGCGGTCCTAGCTAGTTAATACATAAAATACATACATACATATCATCACGCCAAGTCCCTAAAGGGGTAGGCAGAGAGTATAGAGCGCCAGTTCTCTCTAGACTTACATACCTCTTTCGCTTCGTCCACATTCATCAGTCTCTTCATACATGCTCGTCGGTTTCGAGTACTCTTGACGTTCCCGTCCTACATACATACAATAACATAAAATAAATATTGAATAATAATGATATAATATATCCTCACGCCTTCCCACAAGGGTCCCTTAAGGGGTAGGCAGAGGTGTATAGGTAATACCCACACACCCACTTTCCGCCAGAGGTATATTAGGTGCCAACGTGACAGATGGCGAGTCCATCGCCGTCACTCCAACACGACTATACATACGCCTTTGAATTTCTTCTCAGACGTATGCAGGTTTCCTCTCGGTTTTCCTTCACCGTAAAGCTCGTGGTGTGACTAATCACTGTACTTAAGTTCAAAACTCATTGGTACAGTCGGGATTCGAACTTGCGACCTTTGCATCGCAGGCAACTGCTGGAACCACTCGGCCACTACGGCTTTACATACCATACCATACCATAGTACAAGTATTGCTTTATTTGGGACCATTTCAATCTGTGTGGAATTGTTTCAAGGTATTAATTAATATAAAATTCGAGCTATTTTATCAAGGAATTAAGGATCTTTATGATTCTTGCACAAGAAAAGATAAGTATATTCAACTTTATTAGTTGGATATTAAAGTGAATTATGGAATAAACACACAATAATATTTTGTTTGTGTACAGGTTTCGATGTGGGCAACTTACCTAACGACGAGTTGCGTTCGTTCTTCTCAATGGCGGGTGTGTCGGACACGCAGCTGGAGGACGACGATACACGCGAGTTCATTTACGATTTCATTGAAAGTCACGGCGGTATCAACGCCGTCAAGGAGAACTTGCACGAGGTGACGCCGCCCAGAGGTGAGCGACATTATAAAACAACCGCTTAAAGCCACGATTTTTAGCTCAAATAAAGCTTTGTATTTGGTTTCATGTAATTCATTTATATTATTTTATTTATATTTTTCAATTTTAGCGGATTTTGTCCTCATTTAAAGGACTATGTGCATCCTAGGTATATAGTGTTGTAATAAATATTAAATTGCAACCTGTACGCAGGTGTACCAACCCGCGCGCCCCCCGTGCCAGCCCGAGGCCCCGCTCAGGCCCCCGCCCCGCGTGAGTACCGCCACTCGAACACCCGCCACACAAATCACAAACAAACGTCGTATCATAGCCCCCACACCACACACGAACGCCACATCATAAACTCACATATCCTACACAAACGCCACGCCATAACCACACATACTCCACACAAACGCCACATCATAAACATACTTCACACAAACGTCACATCATAAACTCACATATCCCACCCAAACGCGACATCATAAACACACATACTCCACACAAACGCCACGTCATGAACACACAAACCTCTTACAAACGCCATATCATAAACACACATACTCCACACAAACGCCACGTCATGAACACACAAACCTCACACAAACGCCATATCATAAACACATACTCCACACAAACGCCACGTTATAAACACACAAACCTCACACAAACGCCATATCATAAACACATACTCCACACAAACGCCACGCCATAAACACACAAACCTCTTACAAACGCCATATCATAAACACACATACTCCACACAAACGCCACGTCATGAACACACAAACCTCACACAAACGCCATATCATAAACACATACTCCACACAAACGCCACGTTATAAACACACAAACCTCACACAAACGCCATATCATAAACACATACTCCACACAAACGCCATATCATAAACACATACTCCACACAAACCTCACACAAACGCCACATCATAAACACACATAACCTTCACAAGCGCCACATCATGTAAACTGCAGACAATGATCGCACAAGCACTTTTTTAAATTGTTGTTACAAGCTTATTTCCTGCGATGTTAGTTTGTTGATGGGAAGGGTAGCAAATATAATATTCCCTTGCGGCGTAGCGTCCCGCGCGCCGCCGCCGCCGCCGCCCGCGCGCCTGGCGCCGCCGCCCTCGCCGCCGCCGGCGCCGCGCAACCCCCCGCCGCCGCGGCCCTCGCACCGTGAGTACCATAAATACTCTAGCTCGTAAGTCCACTCGAGTACTAATAATACTCGAGTTTGATATCGAGATTAGAAATTCACATTTCGCTTGGAATTCAAAACGTATGAATTTATTTATATTATTTTTAGAAATAGAAATCCATAATTTTTGGATTGCATTTGATGACATTATACGAAACTGAGAAAAATACATTAGGGGGCGTCCATAAATTACGTGAGATGTTTAAGGGGGGAGGGGGTCGAGTCAAATCTCATCTAATCTTACGTTGGAGAGGGGGGGGGGGATGAAACAAAAAAATATATACTATTTTGGTATATTTAATCCAGATTGAACATGCGTAAGATTTAATCTTATAATTACACTCTCAGCAACAATAACTAGTAGTAAATAAAAGCACGTTTTTTTTCTTTTTACTATAAAAATTCAACGCGTTTACGTAAGAAACCCACATTTTGAAAAATCTCACGTGTGATTGGGGGATGGGGGATAGGTTTGAATAAAATCTCACGATATCTCACCAGGGGAGAGGGAGGGACAGAAAATAAAAAAAATACACCTCACGTAATTTATGGACGCCCCCTTAGATTCTATTAACTTATTTAGACTACACTATATAAGCCTTATCCCGCGCATAACCTGTGTAAAATTTGAATAAAACTTAACTGGCTAAAAGTCTATTTGTGAGAAATTGCATCTAATTCCGTTGCTTAGGAACAACATCGTCACAGACATATTCGCATTTATGATGTAAGTAGTATCATTAGCCAGATGTTAGAAAGAAAGTCGTTATTGTGTGTAGCGCCGTCGTCGGCGCCGCCCACGCTGCCCCCTCCCCCGCCGCCCGAATTTTATACGCCGCCGCGCCAGACGCCGCCCCCGCCGCCCGCGCCGCCCGCCGCGCCGCCGCTGCCCGACGCCGCGCCGGACGCGCGCGCCGCCCTCATGGAGAGCATACGCAGCGGGTCCACGGGACTCAAGGTACCTTTTTATATACATACTCACGACATGGATACTAGTCCTTTAGTCTGTAACACGTCAAATAATATCGTGGGATATCCGAATATAAAACACATTAGGTTATGGATTACTTATGTTACCTGATAATAATCCCTTTTTCATGAAACTACTAGGATTGGACTAGAATCCAATTCAACCTACAAATAGATACGACTCTACACTTGATTCCTGCCAAGAAATATTATATGAACGATTTTTCAAATTTTTTCTTGGTATCTAACAGCGCGTGGAAGTAAATTCAAAGCCGCCTCCCAGCGAAGACAACAGAAGCAATTTGCTCAGCGAAATCAGACAGGGCATCGAACTGAAATCAGTAAGTGGCACATACATACTAGAGGTATTAACTAATTATACTTTTTTTTAAATAATAAATAAATAAAATTTTATTTGGTTACATTGTTTTGGCACAGAAACTAAACGTAACGATGACATCCGCAGAAGTTAAAAACCTGATTGCCTTTTCACGCTGAAATTAAATACTACTATACGATACTGACATTATACTATACACTGCCCCGCTGTGCCACGCGCGTGAAATCTTACTTTGTTTGTTGTAAATTTCATCCTATTTCGTTCAACTTTCAATCGTTTTTGCGTGAAAGCGGAACAATTATTCTCATTCATTATACATATTATGATAGCTGGATCACTTACATAATTTTGTTTCGTATTAAAACCCAAGTAATCTATATCTAGCAATAAGTAAATTGTTCGTTACGAGCCCAGTCCTGTTGTTATATATAATGTGTGTGTGCGCGTGCGCAGGTGAGCAGGTCGGGCAGCAGCCCGGGCGAGCGGCCGGCGGCGGCGGCGCCGGGCGGCACGTGCGCGCTGGCCGTGGCGCTCAAGCTGGCGCTCGACAAGCGCAACCAGGCCATACACTCCGAGTCCGATTCGGACGACAGCGACAACACCACCAGCGACGGGGAGTGGGACGACTGAACCACCACGCTGCCCCAACGATAGCTTCTAAACTACGACGCTTCCCGAATACTAACTGCCGGAACTACGACGCTTCCCGAATACCAGTTTATTGAACCACGACGCTTCCCAAATACCAGTTTGTGGAAACGCGATGCTTTCTCAACACCAACAAATAAATTGCGACTTAACTGTTGTTCAAAGCGAGCCAAATCGTCACCAGGCTGCCACTGGTTAAGAGCTTAGAAAACACGTCTAAAGACACTGTAGGGATTGGACAAGCTTAGGTCGTCGCAGCCGTGAGTTGTTCTGACTGGTAAATGGGAATAGTTTAAAATAAAACAGGGCACGTACCACGACGTTCTATTGCCTTCAATATTCAAGAGTGCGAAAGGGACAGATGTACCTACATACGTCGTACAATCCATTGACGTATATATATTTGTAGCTTTAATTACTTGATTCTAGTTTCAAAGCGTGCCCTTAAATTTGACACAATAACTATTTTGGATCGTACGTAAGACATATACAAATTATATACACATAAATGCGCATTAGCAGAGAAGTGGTATCGTAGGTTGTGTGGTAATAGTGCCTGCAGGATGTACTAGTCAAGGAGTAATGACAGTTATAAGAAAATTTATAATCAATTCGACAACCCACACGCGAATAATTTTGTTATGGCAAGCTGATGCCTAGACCAAAAAGTCTCGGGATTTTTTTTCTTTTGTATTGTCCAATTGGCTTAGCCAAAGGACATGTTTGATCAATAAGTTAGGATTTCAAAGTGAACAGTCCCTTTGGTTTAAGACCAGAAGCAAAAAATTTTCAAGTAATGCGGGATGCATTACTTGATAATCATTTGCTTTGGAATTCGTTGTCTATGTATTGACAAAAATAAGTGTATTACTTTGACAATATCTTAAAATGAGAATATAATTTTCAATCAATATGACTGGTTTTTACCGATAACGTTAATAACGTTTTAATATCGACACAGATTTTTACGGACGTTATATAAAGATATAACACGCCCGTAATAATTTGTCTGTCGGTAAAAGTAATTTCAAAGGTGAACGCTATACCACCTGTAATGTGATGATTATACTTATACACCTCTGCCTACCCCTTTCCCCTTGTGGGAAGGCGTGAGAATATATTATTATTTTATAATATAATATATTATAATTTTTCGTGTATTTCTTTGCAACAACTCACATTTGGGTAATTATGGTAACACCACGTTCTGGTGGTCAGAATTCGTCCACAAACAAATCATTGTGTATTAATTCTTAGATTTATTTTCCGATTTCTCTCCTCGGTCTCTGTTTTTTTAGATTTGGACGCTTTCGTCCCTATGCGTTCACCTTTACAGTCAAGGTCATAAGATTTTTTTTTAATACCTTAAGTAATAATGCGGTGTGACTGTACATTCATATCTAAACAATTTTTATGTTGCTTTTAACATTAATTTAAGTTGATGATTAACATTATTATGTATTATTATTGTAATTACAAATTAGATTAATATTGATGGACTGTTGCCAAAAGAAATATTCACTTAGTTACTTGCATGTTTGAGTTGCTCATTTAAAATAATGACTGAGTAGGTTCTTACAGTTCAATTTCTCTTAGCAACGTTTGGCAATGGACATGCAGTCATATAAGGGTTTAAAGGTGAAATTATTAAGTTTTTTATTATTATAATAAAAAAAATCTAGTTATTTATTATAATATTTTAAATACCGCTATACACCACTACTACACTAATCTCTCTATATACCACTAAAGCGGCAATTGTTTAACAAATAGAGGACTCGTTTAGCATACAGTTAATGCTACCTTTTGCAAATCAAGGTAATTTTCATGTCATCCTTCTTGCAAAACCATAAAATCTTTCGGGAAATTCTCAATGATTTACAAAACCATAATGCATAAATATCATAAAGACTGACTTCTAGTTAAGTCAGAACTCCTGGCTGCGAAGCTCTGGGACGCGGTTTCGACTCTTACTGATAGTATTATTTGTACCATAATTGTGGATGCCCTATGCTTATATTCTTGTCTCTTTCTTATAGTAAAAGAGAGAGAGATTGAGACTAGGTCTAAAGTAATTATTATTTATAAACAACAACTAATTTCGATTTCACCTTTAAACCCACGCGATAATAAATGTATATAATTATATAATTCGTTCGTTAGATATTGACTGAGCAGTAACGATGGTGATGCTAAAGTATAACAATCTAATCATATCTAGTTAGTGAATTTACTTGTTAATATAAATATCACATATTTTTTGTCAAGAATGACGCGACGTATTGTCAAAATACAATACAAGCCTTGGTCTATATCATCCACTCATTCAGACCAGTTCAGTTCCAATAGCCAAGGGGTCGTTTATGATTGACCTTTAAAGCCATTTTAGTCCGAAGACTTAATTAAAAACTACTCGAATGACGCTGTTTGTCAAAGTGACGGAAAGTGAACTGTCAATTTGACACCTACATATATCCCTGCCGAAAATTTTACTGTTTAACTTTTGACAAGCTTTATTTTGTTTCGGTCACGCAGCTTTCCAATTGTATATCAAATAAAGGTCTTAGTTTCTCTATATGACAACATTGTAATGTCTACATCTAAATAACTGAATTGGTCTGTTGCATTCTGTATATATACATTGATATAAAGACCGAGTTTCAAGTAACTTTTTGTGAAACTGGATATTCAGTATTTAATAACAAATGTGTAAGTTAATATACAGATGTATTTATAATAATATCTCGTTATGTTTAGATCGAAGTCGCGGGCACATATTTGGTAATCTTTATATACTTTGTTGTTGACAGACCTGTAGCATACGACTCATTATTACAAAATTGTATCGTTTATATTAGTATAATAATCAATCAGGGAAAAGTATATGTTGTTCATTTGTTTTAAGTAGAAAAGTTGAAAGTTGAGTAGCACGTTAATAATCAAATCGCACTCAATTGTCCGTCAACATCGAAGTACCTTTGCAGCGATCGGACTCCATAATTCGGGATTGATCGGGTTTAACCTTTTGTTTAATTTTGCCGATGTTTCTTTTCTTCTTTGAATTAATAGTGCCATCAAATTTTCTGACCTTAACCACATATTTTACTTGTGTTATATCGAGCTTCAAATGATTACTAATGCTAAAAAGATGAACAATTATTAAGAATTGGGAAGCCTTTAATATGACGTCCTATTCTGTGTTGTGGCTAAAAACTGGCTGGGTAATTTATTTCAATTTAAATATTTTAAGGTGTAAGGACTATCCCCTTATCGTAAGGTACTGTATATCCGGTTACAAGAAGTGTAAAATTACCCTAAGGGTGCTAAAATGTATGAATGGATGTTTGGACTTTGGACTGTGTGTACCTTCTGTATTTAACTTTTTATTTCCTCAATTAGGTGGTTTAACTCATAATGTGTCATTATTAGACTCTAATAGAGTGTAAAAGCCATCTTCTTATAAAGATTCCTCCATATATTTGTTTTTACTCCCCGCGGTTCACTCGCAGTCAATTTACATACATACATATCATCACGCCAAGTCCCTAACGGGGTAGGCAGAGAGTATAGAGCGCCAGTTCTCTCTAGACTTACATACCTCTTTCGCTTCGTCCACATTCATCAGTCTCTTCATACATGCTCGTCGGTTACGAGTACTCTTAACGTTCCCGTCCTTCAGAGTCCGATCTATTTGATCCAGGTAGTTGGAACGTGGCCTTCCTCTGCCTCTTCTTGCACACTTTTGCTTTGTATATCTGTTTCGTCAATCTTTCTTCACTCATCCTTTCTATGTGTCCAAACCAACGTAACATGCCTTTCTTCATCTTTACAATCACGCCCTCATTCACGCCAGTTGATTTGCGAATCTCTTCATTGCGGATTCGATCTAATATCGTTACGCCGCACATTTTCGAAGAGATCGCATCTCGACTGCATTCAAGCTATTTTCATACTTCCTCTGACATACCCAGGATTCGCTGCCATACAATAAGGTAGGTACCAATATCGCGTTGTGGACAGCAACTCGAGCATTCTTGCTCAGACTTTTACTGCCCATCAACGCCGACATGGCTCCATTCACCTTATTTCCGGCAGTTATCCTTCTTTCAATATCTTTTCATACTTTCCATCTCGTGTGAACATGCTTCCAAGATATACAAATTCATTCACTTGCTCTAGAATTTGCCCATTTACCGATATAGCACACTCGGTCTCTTGTTCATCTCTTTCGAATACCAGAACCTTAGTCTTGCCAGCGTTTAGGCGCAGCCCCTTCTTTTCACATTCTACTTTCATTATGGTAACTAGTGACTGCAGTTCGCCCTCTGATGACGCCAGTAAAACCGCGTCATCGGCGTATAGGAGGCAGTGGACCACTAAGTTTCCCATTTTCACTCCACCTCCGTTCGTTCTTAGTGCTCTCAGACAGTTATCTAGATATATAATGAACAACCAGGCAGACATGATACACCCTTGTTTGACCCCCGACTTCACATCAAACCAGGGTGACATCTCACCATTAACCCTAACGCACGCCTCGCTATCACTATAGAGTGATTTCACGGCATGCAGTAGGGAACTGCTCACTCCATATCCAGGCAACACGTCCCAGAGTTCCTTTCGTACGACTCTATCAAATGCCTTCTCAAAGTCGACGAAAGCGCAGAAAACCTTTTGGTTAATATCCAAAAACTTTTCCGCGATTCCGCGAAGCGAGAAGGTTTGATCCATACATCCTCTTCCTGGTCTAAATCCTCCTTGGGATTCCCAGAGAAACCTTTCGGATCGCTCTTGCATTCTTATCGTCAGGATCTTCGTGTACACTTTACTAGCTAAGCTGACCAAGCTGATGGCTCTGTAGTTTGAGCAGTCCAATCGTGACCCCTTTCCTTTATAGAAAAGCACGATGACTGCTCGCCTCCAGTCGTCCGGAACATCACCCTTTTCCCAGCAAAGATTGCATAGCAAATAGATGACGTCCCAAACCTCTGGTCCACCGTACTTGATCATCTCAGCCGTAATCCCATCTATTCCTGCAGCTTTTTCACATTTCAGACTTCTTATCGCACTTACAATCTCTCCCATACTTATTTTATCCGCTATAGGATCCTCGACAGATTCTGTTGGAGGCAGCATCGCGGCATCATCATCATACATATCTTTGTAAAATTCACTCCATCGCCTGAGGACGTCTGTTTTGTCAGTAAGTATGTTATTGTCCTTCGAGAAAATCACATTCATCCTGCTACTAGCTGTAACACAATTTCTGGACTTCTTAACTTCCCTCCAAAAAAGTTTTGCATTGTCTTTGAAATTCTGTGACAGTTTTTCGTCTACAGTCATTTGGAACCTCTCACGCTTCTGAGCTATTATCTCTTTCGTACGATTTTTTTGCAGGCGGTATTTTTCTTTCATACTCTCACTTGAGCTGGACATAGCCAAAATGTCTTGCCTTGCATCCTTCTTCTTTTTAACTTCTTTCACTTCATCATCCCACCAACCATCGCCATTTTTGGTTGTCCGCCCTTTCGAAATGCCACAAACCTCTTTCGCGGCGCATAATATGCTGGACTTAAGGAACTGCCAACAAACATCGACACTCTCAAACACCATCAGACAGATATCTGTCTCTAATAGCCGCATCTTGAAGCCTCCAGCTTTTGATGCGGTCTGCGACTGCAGAACAGGGACCCCCAGCGCGGGATCGCCAGCCCGCGAACAGATCCCTTATCCTAGTTATA
>JACCPG010001173.1:0-24112 GCA_016069955.1 Drepana arcuata | reverse complement strand
CAAGCACAACTATACATATATATATCGTAATTACTTTGTCCATTAATTCATAGATAACTTCAAGTGATTGCGACGCAAGGGTAAGTCCATTTATACAAGTATATATGTATAATATGAGCCGTGCTGGTCGAATGGCTCGAGTAGTTAACTGCAACGCTAAGATTGAGAGTCCGTATTCCGATTACTATTTGACTGTGCGCCGTACCGGCAACTACTTGAATTTCATGGCAAAACAACGTTTGCTGGGTCGGCTAGAACTCTCAATCTTAGCGTTGCAGGCAACTACTCGAGCCAGTCGACCATATATTATATATATTTATATATATATGGTCGACTGGCTCGAGTATATATATACTCGAGCCATTTTGCGAGATCGATCCCATTTGCGAACTGACTCATCACGAAATCTCCGGAACTATTAGGCCGATTGACTTGAAATTTGGTAGGAATATTCCTTACGCGGTGTAGAGGTTAGCTAAGAACGGATTTTATGAAACTCAACTTTTTTTTACTTTTTCACCCGGGCGAAGCTGGGCGGGACAGCTAGTTATATATAAGCCCATTAAAGGAAATTATGAGGGTACAATAGTTATACTCGTATCTTATATGCGAGATTATATTTATATATGTACAATATTAAATACAAGGACGGGAACATCAAGAGCACTCGAAATCAACGGGCATGTATGAAGAGACTGATGAATATAGACGAAGCGAAAGAAATATGCAAGTCTAGAGAGAACTAGCGCTCTATAATCTCTGCCTACCCCGTCAGGGACTCGACGTAATAATATTATGTATTTTTGTTTAGTGTTCAGGCAAACGATGTACCTCGGGGGTAAGTTGTGCTGTGTTTATTTAAAGATAAAACAATTTATTTAATACTAGCTGTGCCCGCGACTTCGTCGGCGTGGACTGCTTTTTTATCTTTCGTAAAAATGATTTTTTTTTTCAATAAAAAGTATCCTATGTTACTTCTAATACCTCCAAGAATATGTGTACAAAGTTTTATAACGATCGGTTTAGTAGTTTTTACATGAAAGCGTAACAAACAAACTTACATTCACATTTATAATATTAGTAAGGATAAGATAGCTATTAACTGTTTTAAATAATAACCCTACTATTCGACAGCTCTCCAGTACAATGACCTGTTCCTCTATGGTAATACTCGCATTTTACAGTACACTTTAGGCTCTATGCACGCAGGCCATTCATACATCATGCTTAGAATAAAATGAGTATATTCTCGGTCCCTATATATCACAGTGATAATATCTGGGAGGAGTGTCAAAGATATATTTTGCGTGAAAACTCATGAATCTTGAAATGTGACCCACCTTCCCAAAGTTACTGTTATCTAAAGCGAAATAGGCTATGGAAGCCGCTTACCCTGAGCTCCTTTTTTTTGTATTGTCTCTCGTAGCGTGAATTCCGGGAACTTTTGCCACTTAACCGGGCAATGGCGAGACCTAGGCCTCCAGCCAGGCACTTTAGTGCTAATCGGTATCGTGAGCGTAAATAGGCTACGGTAACCGCTTCCCACCAGAAGGGCCATGTGTTTGCCACTCTTGTGGTATAAGATAGATCTAATTAACATCTCAGGCAATAAGTGGTTACTATTACTCCTCTGCCTACGCTATTGAGGTAAGCATCCATTGTAGTATATCTTTATGTAATCTCTTTATATATTACAGTGTGAAGATATATCTTGTTCTGCTGGCGTGAGTATACAATTTTAAATTATCTTTCTAAATAAAAATCTGCTGTGTGTGTGTTCGTAATTAAACATCTCCTAAGTTGGACTGATTGTGATGACTTTTTTGTGCGTGTTCAAGTTGATTCGAGCGAAACTGGGCGGAACAGTTAGTATATTGTATATACTAGCGACCCGCCCCAGCTTCACACGGGAAGTAGAGGCTTATTATTATGTCTGTATTTCCGACCTGTATGTGAGTTAGATTGAAATGTCAGAGACTTGATTTTTTATCAATTATCGACATATTTCAACCAAGTTACCCAAAACATTAAGAAAATATACACAATCCTTTGACATTACTAATTTTTGCCTATTGGTGAAGATAACCATAACTTTAAGTTCTCTCTCCTCTTTCCCTATTCCTGTATGTGATAGCTATCTGAAAGATTACTTGTCGTGTGCACTATCCAATACTTGCGGCATGAAGCGCTGATGAATGTAGATACGTACATACTGTGACATGTAAATACTCTTGAGGTGTAAATACCAGTCTTGGCAGGCACTCTTCCCTAACAAATATTTACTTTAGTACTCACTATTTCTAGAATAAAAATCTAAGTAAAAAGTAAAGATAAAAACATCCATTAAATAAAATGAAAATGTATTCAGACTTTTAACGAAATATATTAGGTATATAGCTAAAACAATGTAGGGAGTGAACTGTGGCTAGAATACTTTACATTACGCGTACTAAGTACACCTATTTCGGAACCTTATTTTCGCTAAAAGAGAGGAAAATAGGTTTTATTAAAAGGAGGAAAGTGCCTTCCGTAACCTAAGTACACGATTATGAATATATATTTACGCCTGCGAAAATCCCTGCATCTTTGCCCTTGTGTACCCCAATGGCAAATATTTTCGTTGGAAATATATATTACGTGCCAACGTGACAGACGGCGAGTCCTTTGCCGTTTCTCAAACACGACTCTGTATTTCTTCTTAAATGTATTCAAGTTTCCTCTCGATGTTTAGTTTAGAAAAAACTCATTGGTACAGTCGCGATTTGATCTTGCAACCTCTGTGTTGCAGGCGACTATTCAAACCAATGGGCCACCATAGTCCTTTAAATATATATAGTAAGTAAGATAAGATTTGCTTAAGTTGAAACTGGCTTATGTGAAATCGTCCTAAGATACTAATAGATAATTCGGACAGAGACGGACTCGCCATCTGTCACGTTGGCACCTAAACACACCCCCAACGGCAAAAGGATTTTGTTACACTTCTGCCAAGTACTCTAGGGGCTGTTGTGGCAAAAGTAAAAATATACTAAAATCAAGTTTCAGGATTGTGTCCTGTTGGTAATTAATCAAACTGCTCGCACAGTCCAGGATTGGATCGGTACTGAAGGAATCGGCGGTCATATATGGGAGGGAGTGATGAATTGTAATCTCACTGTCAGCTATGTTGGAGGGATGACATTTATGTATGAATTACGCCAAGACTTTGGTTAATAAAGCTCATGCTGTCCAGTAGATATATCCATGTGCTAACAAGGCAAGGAGAACAAGAGAGGCCGTCGCCGTTATTCAAGCATGACTATACTACTTCTTTGACTGTCTTCTCAAACGTGTGCAGGTTTCTTTATGATGTGTTCCTTCGCAGTAAGACTCAATCAGATACAGATCATTGGTAGTACCTTAGCTAGCTTCAAATCTGGAATCTTGTTGTGGTGTTCAATGTGGTGTGGTGTGATCATCATGTTATCAATTAGATCAATCACAGTAGAATAAAACCCGCGACCCTAGGGAGGAAAGCACCTGATAAGTTGTCTACCTTTCAGACCAAAGAGCTATAGGGTCAGTCAGGGCAGTTGGGTCTATATATAATAATGATGATAAAGACCATGGCTGCATCTTACAGGTAAAGATGGATTGCCTAATAATGGATGGTGATTAAATTCGACTCACGCACGGGGCCACTGAAAGCTGAAACTCCCCAAAACGGCACGTTAATGACGTTAAATGTTCTCGGGACGTGTGCCACAGTAGTGGGCTGTTAACCGGTGTTTAGGGTTTTCGTACAATGGAGATACTTTTTTGAGGTGAAATAACGACTTGGTTATGTCAAATTAAGCTGTATTGCCAGGATTAGGCGCACTTAGCGGCCTATCCTGTGGGGTCCGTTCTCAAACATTGAAATGGGTATATGTCTGAGAGATAAATGCTTCACGAGACATATTCAAAATGTGAGCATATTAAGAGAATAAAGAGTTCGTAACATACGGACGACGTTCTATATTTCTATCGCCTTACACGTTAATTATCAACGGAAATACATGCTAATAGAGATGTTCACGCCATCCCACAAGAGTCCCCGAAAGGATAGGCAGAGAGGTTTGTTCGTAGTACGTACTCCATCTCCGTTACTCAAGTACTACTGTATAATATGTTCGCCTCTGAATTACTTCTAAAACAGGTTTCTGTTTCTGAAACTTCTGATACAAGTCTATGCAGATTTCCTCTGGAAGCCAATGGTTCATCATCATTATCTTACCTTATGCCATGCTATCTGGGATCTATTGTGGCCACTACTTTTTCACCCATACCATCAAACAATCACTTCAACGCCAAATCTACATCTGATCGTCTAGAATATAGAAGATATAGTAGCAATTAGTGTGGGCCTTCAACTGTCGATGTTAATATTCAAAGCCTTTATATTAAATTGATATTTTTATATCTGAGTTCAATATTCAATACAAAGTTCGATTAATTCCCCGATCATATGGGGATATTTTGTAAATGCATGTCTGTGGGGATTATAAATGAAAACATACTTTTTAGATTCTTAACCATAATTCAAATATTTTTGGTGGCATTCGGCTTGAACTTGAGTGCGGTTTCTTCTTACATAAATGCATGTAGAAGCACTTTGTGGCGGCGGGTCTTAATGGATCATTAGCTTAATCTATACCGCCAGGTAAGCAGGCTATGAATATTTATATTTCTGCTTCAAGCACACTAGGTACTGTTACAATTTAAATCATTTATCATACATATTTTCTTTATCAACTTTTCATATTATCACACAGAGTCCCTAACGGTGTATGTAGCCAGAGTGAATAAAGCGGTAGTTTTCTCTAGACTTACATACCTCTTTCGCTTCATCCAAATTCATTAGAATCGTCATACATGCTCGAAAATTTGATAAATAGCGTGGTTGATTTTCTTCTCAAAATTTACCGCACTACTATAACCTAGTACAGTGACCACAACAATCTTATAGAACAAGCAATGTATCAGTTACTCCACATACGTTTGAGACATAATTGTCAAAACTCTTATATAAAACTTTACTTTTCTTACTTTTTATCTATTCCTTACGTTGTCGATATGTTGTGAGCTCGCGAGAACTCGTTCTGTACACCTCTTTTTTTTTTCCAAAAAAAAATGGGTAAAATATATTGCTATTTATAACAATCGAATACGCTCCTAGCGCCACCTAGGGCCCAATTATGAAACTAGACCATGGTCTAGGTAAAAATTGTATCCACAGGCATCCATGCTAATCCACACAAAATCATCAAAATAGTTCCAGTTTTTGCGAGACTAATAGACGGCGATTGTTTTATATAAACACTAGCGGCCCGTCCCGGCTTCGCACGAGTGGACATTCGATTTTTTTTTATAAAGGAAAATATAGCATATGTCCCGCAAGGTGAATGTAGCTTTCCAAGTGTGAAAGAATTTTTGAAATCGGTTCAGTAGTTTTTGAATTTATTCAATACAAACAAACACACGCAGAAATACAAATATTTCCTCTTCATATTATTAAGTATAGATATAACATTTATACCTTTTATCCTTTATGTTATCTGTAAATATTTAACACAAATTCCCGCGCCCTTTAGCATTGCAAACTACCACTGACCACTGACCACTCGGCTATCATCGTGGCGTCTCATAATGATATTAAGCTCTCGGTGTCCACAGTCCGCCCAATTGCGGTCGCTCTGGGGCGGTCGTTGTATTTATGATATGTATATACATATTTACCAACCACAGTGAAAAGGCTCCTTAATTGAATATGTATTTTTTTGCAGTGTGTGGGCAAGAAATGCTCAGCGAAGGTGACTGTATATTTTGATAATTTATAATTTATATGAACTGTATACGCTATATATATTTCTAACTAAACATATACCACCTCCCAAATATAATTTATACAAATGCGAAATACTAAAAAACTCGGTACGAATTTTTTTTCCATTTATTGTATTATTACTACGAACTAGGGTGTTAGCTAAAAATGTAATTGGGGTGATTTTTTTTTCGATATCAGTATATTTTTGCCATGCCATTTTTATAACTATTTTTTATTGCAAATCCCCATTAAGCGTTCGCCACGTATTTCCCGTAACTCTAGATACATATATGGAGTTAACAAGGGTAGAAATACGCAGCTAGTTTTAAATTATATCATAAACTTGCTTGTTAAGTCACTCACCCTAACCTAACCTCATCACAAAATATTGCACCCACGTTGTCAAGGGAACAGGAAATGAGAGAACTCTTCCCGAGATATAGACAAAAAACTAAATTGACTTATAGTTTTAAAGTTAATGATACCTACATCGACATCATTGTCTGTCGCAAATTTTTGGCCCAATGCATTGGCCAAATCTGACGCAAACGAAGCCATGAGCAAAAGCTAGTACCTACTATAACAGGGTAGATTTATTTAAAGCTGCCTTTCAAACCTACTTTAACTGAATCTAGTCATATAATTACCTTTGCCTACATACATTTGTGTGATTAACAGTGCGTCGGTATGAGGTGTACTGCGGGGGTAAGTTGTTGCTTAGAGTTTTTCACCTCTCATTGCTTGTGTCTGGCTGGGAGTAGATTCAGTACTATTAGCGAATAATCTAAATACAGTGTCTCATAAAATATAACAGTTGCCTTCCAAAGCTATTGGCTATTGTAAACATTTCCTCATGCGATCAAATAAATATATTTTGGCGGATATTGCGTGTATGGGCACTACATACACACCTCTGCCAAACCCTTGGGGGATCCTTATGGGAAAGCGGTAACATGTTTATGTGAAGTTTATCGATACAGCAGATTAATTCAAGGCGTATCACAAATTTGAGCATCTCTTCCAATAATATATCGTTCACGCCTCACACCTTCCCACAAAGGTCCCCGAAGGGGTATGCAGAGGTGTATAGGTAGTACCCACACACCCTCCTTCCGCCAGGGATATATTTTAAGTTGTCATATGTGTATACTTCGATATAGGGTATACATAGTGAATGTACACCCTATGTCTACCATAAGTTTCTACTAAGCGTTTATCTCAGCTGCCTATGCGCGACGCCTGCTTGCCAACGTCGAACTATATAACAAAAGGTTGAAGATAAATCCTTTATCTCAAACATATTACATGAGACACATATTACATGAGACACATATTACATGAGACACATATTACATGAGACACATATTACATGAGACACATATTACATGAGACACATATTACATGAGACACATATTACAGTGGGAGCGTGGGGATCACAGTGGAAGCGTGCACGTCGCGATTCCTGCCAGCCCAGAGGGCTGCAATTCCACTCGATGCGCATTGGCCGGACGGCTATTAGGGCGTGCCCCCGAGGCGACGCGCACCAGTCCGTCCCCGCTGGTGCGAAAAATTCTGCACAGTGCGGCGATGGGGACCGCCACCCATCACGCGGAGTGCCTCACGGCGGGAAGTGGAGTGTGGAGTGTAGGATGGGTGTATGGAATGTAAGAGGAGGTATGGCTGATAAGATGAACGAATTGATCGATGTTATGACAGAGAGCGAGTTAGATGTTGTGTGCTTGTCTGAAACCAAGCGGAAGGGTAGTGGAGTAGACGAGCTCCCGGGCGGGAGTTTAGTGCTGTGGTCAGGAGTGGCAAACACCGAGCACGCCTGCCAGGGAGTGGGAATTCTACTATCCAGCCGCTTGGCAGAATGTATGATAAGTTATGATGCGGTGAGCCCCAGACTTATTTGGGCTCGCTTTAAAATAGGCCTTACCCGACTGTTTTTAGTCGCGGTATATGCTCCGGTGGCCTCAGCGGACACTTGCGACCTGAATAAGTTCTGGGAATGTGTGAGTAATGTTCTAGAGACGAAAGAAGGGAATGAAAAGCTGATTATTTGTGGTGATCTGAATGGATGGGTCGGGACAGCCCGTAAGGATTACGAGGCAGTACTCGGCAAGTATGGTGATAAGAGAGTGAACGAGGCAGGCAAGCTGATATTAGATGTATGCATGGAGAGAGACCTTTTTGTGGCGAACACCATGTTCGACCACAAAAGGATTCATCAGTATGCATGGGAACGGAAAAATGAGCGAAGCATGATAGATCTGTTTCTAATAGATCAGCGACTCAGAACACAGGTGATGGACACCAGGGTGTATAGGGGAGCTGACCTGGGAACGGACCACTTCCTAGTTATAACTAGGATAAGGGGTCTGTTCTGGGGGTCCCTGTTCTGCAGTCGCAGACCGCATCAAAAGCTGGAGGCTTCAAGATGCGGCTATTAGAGACAGATATCAAGAAAGGGTATCTGAACGCTAGCCTGTCCACCGAAAGATGTGTTTGAGAGTGTCGATGTTTGTTGGCAGTTCCTTAAGTCCAGCATATTATGCGCCACGAAAGAGGTTTGAGGCATTTCGAAAGGGCGGGCAACCAAAAATGGCGATGGTTGGTGGGATGATGAAGTGAAAGAAGAAGTTAAAAAGAAGAAGGATGCAAGGCAAGACATTTTGGCTATGTCCAGCTCAAGTGAGAGTATGAAAGAAAAGATGAAAGAAAAATACCGCCTGCAAAAAAATCGTACGAAAGAGATAATAGCTCAGAAATGTGGAAAAGCTGCGGGAATAGATGGGATTACGGCTGAGATGATCAAGTACGGTGGACCAGCGGTCTGGGACGTCATCTATTTGCTATGCAATCTTTGCTGGGAAAGGGGTGATGTTCCGGACGACTGGAGGCGAGCAGTCATCGTGCCTTTCTGTAAAGGAAAGGGATCACGATTGGACTGCTCAAACTACAGAGCCATCAGCTTGGTCAGCTTAGCTAGTAAAGTGTACACGAAGATCCTGACGATAAGAATGCAAGAGCGGTCCGAAAGGTTTCTCTGGGAATCCCAAGGTGGATTTAGACCAGGAAGAGGATGTATGGATCAAACCTTCTCGCTTCGCGGAATCGCGGAAAAGTTTTTGGATAGTAACCAAAAGGTTTTCTGCGCTTTCGTCGACTTGGAGAAGGCATTTTATAGAGTCGTACGAAAGGAACTCTGGGACGTGTTGCCTGGATATGGAGTGAGCAGTTCCCTACTGCATGCCGTGAAATCACTCTATAGTGATAGCGAGGCGTGCGTTAGGGTTAATGGTGAGATGTCACCCTGGTTTGATGTGAAGTCGGGGTCAAACAAGGGTGTATCATGTCTGCCTGGCTGTTCATTATATATCTAGATAACTGTCTGAGAGCACTAAGAACGAACGGATGTGGAGTGAAAATGGGAAACTTAGTGGTCAACTGCCTATTATACGCCGATGACGCGGTTTTACCGGCGTCATCAGAGGGCGAACTGCAGTCACTAGTTACCATAATGAAAGTAGAATGTGAAAAGAAGGGGCTGCGCCTAAACGCTGGCAAGACTAAGGTTCTGGTGTTCGAAAGAGATGAACAAGTGACCGAGTGTGCTATATCGGTAAATGGGCAAATTCTAGAGCAAGTGAATGAATTTGTATATCTTGGAAGCATGTTCACACGAGATGGAAAGTATGAAAAGATATTGAAAGAAGGATAACTGCCGGAAATAAGGTGAATGGGGCCATGTCGGCGTTGATGGGCGTAAAATTCGAGCAAGAATGCGCTCGGAGTTGCTGTCCACAACGCGATATTGGTACCTACCTTATTGTATGGCAGCGAATCCTGGGTATGTCAGGAGGAAGTATGAAAATAGCTTGAATGCAAAAGTCGACGATGCGATCTTCGAAATGTGCGGCGTCACGATATTAATCGAATCCGCGCAAATGGAAGAGATTCGCAAAACCAACTGGCGCGTGAATGAGGCATGATTGTAAAGATGAAGAAAGGCATGTTACGCTGGTTTGGACAATACAGAAAGCGATGAGTGAAGAAAGATTGACGAAACAGATATACAAAGCAAAAGTGTAAAAGTAAAGAAGAGGCAGAGGAAGGCCACGTTCCAACTTACCTGGATCAAATAGATCGGACTCTCAAGGACGGGAACGTTAACAGTACTCGAAACCGACGAGCATGTATGAAGAGACTGATGAATGTGGACGAAGCGAAAGAGGTATGTAAGTCTAGAGAGAACTGGCGCTCTATACTCTCTGCCTACCCCGTTAGGGACTCGGCGTGATGATATGTATGTATGTATGTAATACTTGGGGTACACAACCAATCCAGTTCCAAACTAAGATTTTACTATGGATACTAGACAACGATATACTTATATAAATATAGATTGTACATTAATGCAAAGGACACCTAAAACTGAGATATAAATACTTGTCTGAAATCATCGACTTCAATCTTCGAAGTGCCAAGAGCATTGACCTCCAGAGCAGACAGTCGTCTAAATAATTACATTGAAATGAGACCAGCATATATTATGTCTATACCTATTACTTCCCCATTGGAAACAAAATACGTCAGGGCGTACCAGAGACAATTCATCTAACTATCAAACCTAAGCTCCCACCAATTACTTTGGGCTCTTAATAATTACTCAAAATAATATAATTACCCATGTTGGACACTTTTCCTGGCGACTTACACGCAAAGTGGCACGGCCATAAATTAAGTGTCATAATTGGTGGCTATGTTAATTAGTCGCATTGCCGTGCGTTTTAATGGGCTTGGTTTTAAGGTGCCTTCCTTTTATGCACGAAATAAAAAACATTATCTTAATTACAGTATACCACGAGACGCTTTGTTTAGTATCAAACCTTACACGTCAGCTAGCCCACAAACAGGTTAACGTTAAATTGTCTCGAGATTTGTTTTGTGTATTTATAATGTGCCTTTGTAAATCCTTGTCTGTCTAAGATTTACAATGTAAAAGAACACTATACTCGTATATATTAATGAAAATTGCTAAAAATAATTTTTAATAGCTGTGCATTTCTTTCTTTCAAATACAACTAAATTGTATTGAAAATTATAATTAATGTCCTAAATTTCGTAATAAGATGCCTATGGATGCTTGCAACACCAGGGGTTGACCACCTATGTTGACCCAGGTTTCCTGAAATTCAAACGCGTGTGCTAGCCAGAGAAGACTTATATTCTATAAGCCATGTAAGGTTAATACAGATGTGTAAACCTTATGCTTCATCCTCTCAACAATACACGAGTATTAGCTAGCAGCGCTAATATGTTGGCTACGAGATAATTTTATCGACACGTTTTCTCGACTTTTATAGAACAAGAAAACGCGACTCGATAATATTATCTTACTACTGGTATTTAAAGCACTCTTTGAAAATAGTTACCAAAGAATAATTATACATACATTCATATCATTACGCCGAGTCCCTTACGGGGTATGCAATGAGTATAGAGCGCCAGTTCTCTCTAGACTTACAAACCCCTTAAGATTAATTTTATACTGGTCGATTTATCTTGTCACTAGGTATTCAGGATTCAGGCTTAGGATTTTCATATATATATATTTGACAATACCTACTTGTCAACTTCTCATAGGTATTAAAGCAAAAAAATCCATACATTGTTTACACAATAGCGTTTGGACATTAATTTTACATTAAAGCGTACCCCTGTCAACGTTTACAAGAGTGAAATTAAAATAAATATTTCATCATAAATATTGAATAAAATTCATGAGATAACGTCTCAATTGAAATTCAAACAAAATATGCCTTTGAATACCATACTACGATGTGAAATTTCGTCCTAAAATTTTTGATTTCATGCAAGAACAAAAGGATGTTCAGTGAAGCGAAAACGACACTTTAAAAAGCATCGAGGTTGACTTTAGAAAGAGCTTTTGTTTCTATTAAGCATACCGCCGTCCCCTCGTTGATTTAAGTACACAATAGAATCCCTCTTACGAACTGACAACGCTCCGATAGCTTACACAACGCTCACAATAAAAATGTACAAGACAATAAAATTGAATGGAAGTATAGATATGAATTCCTTCCGGCGACGTGTATTGTTAGCCATCCCTTTTAATTTGTGCTGCTTCTACATTATTGAAAATTCCACATTGACCGCAATTGCCTCAGTAATACCTAAATGAAAATATATAATGTATTGAATACCGTATCATCATTGTTTATCGCACAGGAATATTAGACTTGATACTAACTCAATTATTTGTCACGAGATGTCGCTTTATAAAACTAAAACTCGCTATTGTTATGCTCCAACAAGTTTTACTATAACTATAATAATATAAATAATATATCCTCACGCCTTCCCACAAGGGTCCCCGAAGGGGTAGGCAGAGGTGTATAGGTAATACCCACACACCCACTTTCCGCCAGAGGTATATTAGGTGCCAACGTGACAGATGGCGAATCCATCGCCGTTACTCAAGCACGACTATACATACGCCTTTGAATTTCTTCTCAGACGTATGCAGGTTTCCTCTCGATCTTTTCCTTCACCGTAAAGCTCGTGGTGTGACTAATCACTGTACTTAAGTTTTAGAAAAACTCATTGGTACAGTCGGGATTCGAACTTGCGACCTTTGCGTCGCAGGCAACTGCTCGAACCACTCGGCCACCACGGCTTAATAAATAATAATAATATGATAAAATACCTATTTTTGGGAGCTTCTTTTACAATCGAATTCTTCAGAAGATATGGTGATCATTACTTACTCAGAAGGAAAAAGCCTAGGGAGTACATACCTTTCTCAAGAAACTTAGTGAAAAGGCAAGAAAATTTATTATTTCATGAGTCACACGTTCAACGTTTATCGCACATGAATTTTACCTGTTGTTTGATTCTAATAAAGCTTACCTTTTATGGCTTCTGTAACTGCTGCCAGTCACCATCAATGTAATTTATGAGACTGTAAAGAAGAGTAATTCTGCTTATTAATTTTCCGCGGGCGCGTTTCAAGGTGCGGCTTCCCGCTTTACATGACTCAAGCTCTTTAATCACGTTCAGTGAAAAAGCGTTATTATTCACTCTAATTAACAAGACTGAAAGCAATTTTCATTAAAAATTATATCGATTTCGTTAGCCATAATCCTTTATCGAGTCTAAAATAATATTTGATTCCTTCTATTTCCGAATCATTTGAATGAGATTCCATTTGGATAAATTTGATATTCAGTTACGTAGGAGATTTGAATTGGCCATCAAGTGAACCTTTATCGAATCAATTTCTTTCCCTTTTCGATGGAGTATTGGGGGAGAGTAGCCAGCCCGTCATTGTTTTTGTATTAGGTAACCTGTTAGTTTGTGTTCATTATGTGTTTTGGTATATACTTTAGGGGTGTGCGATAACGACCCTGTAACCCACAACTGGGCACGCCATGTTCCACGATGTTTACGCCGGCGCGATAACCCTAAGTAATTATAAACGTAACTCATGCAATCTTATTGCCGGGGGTGCGTGTAAGCATTTTAATTTACAACGTCTACCTATTTCATTGTTGACATGTTTGCGAGGGCTCGTACGACAATGTAGTTTTTAATTGGCGGTAAAGAAAGGGATCATTTATCATTTATACTCGCTGTTTCGTCGAAGAAAGCATTAAAAGTGGGACAAAGTAAGCACTCTAAAGATGATGATTATGATCATATACGTACAGGTAAGTTCGCTTAATCGTTGATCGCGCCATTAACGTACTGTTCCATGGAAATGGGTCAAACCAGCTTTTAACGTGCCAATCGCCCTTCTTTCCTTGCATTTTAATACCGTATAAACTACTTACACAAGTAAATTGTGTAAGAAAACATAATTTATATTATACCTTATATGTTAGATTTCACTTTTGTGTTGAGTATTTTGTTAAGGTATGAAAAATGGCAAGTTAAATCATCGTGAGATGCTTCTCTAGATCTTCGCTAGATATGATTCCATCCAAGTTATTGACCAGAAGCAAATCCAATACCAACAATAACAGTAACAAACCCTCATGATTAATAAAAAACATGGGTGTTTGTTCATTTTATAGTAAACTTTTAATTAGATACAGGTATGTTTTATTAAGGACTACGATAAGGGTAGCACGCGATGTAGCCGACCTTTTGTTTTGACCGTACTAGGTGCGCTGTGTTTTTAGTTGAATGTCTCGGTGGACTAGCACGCAATACCTGAAAAGGTTTCGTACTTGGGAGTGACCATTAAAATCTATGTTTTGTACTATGTAATGGAGCTTAGTCATGCGGCTGAAGCAGTTTAGGTATGCAATAAATAAAGTGCCGCCTTGAAGCGCTTAGATAAGGTGACCTCAAAAATTGTGTATGGAGTCTAAAGATTCCTGCAGGATCAATAACGCGTGAGCAATATACCGATAATATTGTAAGCCTGGCGGACCGCGTGTTTTATCGCCAGCTATGGTTTAAAGAAAAATTGGTGATCAGAATTTTCATTTATTTCTTTATCGGAGAGAGCTTCTTGAGTAATTATACCTACGGAGATTTGTAGGGTACCAACGAGACAAAACCGAGTCGCCGCCAGGCATAGCTTCGCCTACAACACTGAACTTCTTCTCAAATGTATTGACGTTTCATTTTCATGTATATAATATACGTAATGATACATAACTGTATTAAAGCCCGATAAAGAACACACATAAACTGATAAACTAGAAACTCAAGGGTCGGACATCTTAATTTTTACTCAATTAAGCTATCTAAATTGTACAAAAAAAATATAGATGATCGCGAGTAACAAGTTAAAGCAGAAATAGGGTAGTAATCCAGCTAATGGTGTCAATGCTGAGCTGTGTATTCGTCTGTCCAGTTAGAATTTGCTCTCCCATAAATTAAGGGCATGGACATGGACTTCAGCTTGCCCCCTCATATCCGGAGCAGAATTATACTGCCTACCATCGCACATTATTCCTTAAATTATATATATACAATTAAATTTATCTCGAGTGAAACCGCACGGTACTACAAGCTTAAAGATAAATACAAAAGTAATCTTGTGAAGATAAAGTCTCTGTGGAATAGGAATAAACTGAAATTAGTTCAAGAGGCGCTGCTACCCGAAAGCCGAGGATTATGCTTAAACAAGCATTGACCTAGTTATTCCAATTCAATCCCAGAGAACGGATTAGCAGGCCATGCTTAGCTCAATAATATACCTCTATCCATATTATTATTATAAAATTTCAATAACGTATTATATAGTCTATATATATATTACATAGCCAAACGAAAAACCGGTAAATGGTCGGGAAAAATGGTACCTTAAAGTAAAACAAGTATATATATGGGGTAGGCAAAAAATTGAAAGCGCCAGTTTATATTGACTTACTGACCTCTTTCGCTTCATCCGTGTACTTCTCATATAGTATATATTTTGCAGGTTTCCCTATCATGTTTGTCTCAGGCGAAAAGCTCACTTAAGATATTATACGTAATATCCATCCATCTATTTTTTAACGCCAAGTTCGTTCGCTTTATCGGAATACATCAATCTGAAGATACTGATGAATGTCGATGAAGCAAAGAGATAAAGTAAAGATTTTATAATAATGTTGGTGTCATTACCCCATACTGTAAAAACGATATACGTTTATGTACATGCTCTACTCAAGAAACGTTACAAACATAGAAAGAAATATTATTCATCATCGTAGGTTCAATAATTGCTGTAACTCTGTAAGATCCACAAATTAGATGTTATCCAAGCCCCTGGGTGAAAGAGTTTCAACCCTTCTCTTCATTAAAATAATGTTAGGCGACACGCAACAGCGGTTTTATAACAAACAGTATTCTCACGAAATAACAATATAAATCAGTATTAATATTAAGATAAAACAAAACAATTTGTTGTTTTGAACGTTCGGTTTTCAAAGCAAAACGTGAGTCATAAACAGAAGGCTACGAGTGTGCTACGCCGCGGCTGTAGACCCGCTACGATAAATCGTAGACGTGTTTTGTTCGCTACAATAATAAAATTTAAATTAAGTTATTGTAGATAGAATGGTTCTATTGAAGTTTTGAATTCATTTAACAACTTTGACTAACATTTAATTGTATAGATAATAATAATGGAAGACCGTGTTTTTTTAGTTACTATATAGAACTAAGAAATATGGGATGTCTTTCTACTGTTGATATTGGATATATTTATTTATGAGTACCTTTTTACTTTGAGATTACGTTTCTATTATCTAAAATAAAATTTAAGATATAAGAAATTTCTTACATTCAAATTCAGTTTTCAACGTAATCATATTTGGTCTATGTTAAATTATTCAACAGTTCGTGCCTTGTAAATATAAAGTTTTTAATGTTAAATGAACGTTATCACTTGCCCTAATCCGCTGCTAACACGACGATAACCTTGGGTCATAGTGCATAAGTAAATAGTACTTAAAATACGAATAACTGATTGTGTACCTGCATGTTTACTGTAACTACTTACTATCAAATTCGACTGTAGATATCAATGTAGCTAAAGCTAATGCTTAGCTGATAATTTCAAAGTCTAGAAACGACATATTAGGTACAATTTTTTATTTAATTTCCTATAGATAACATTTTTTGTGACGTATTAAAAGTATTAAATATTTTTTCTTCAATTAACTTGTTTGTGGCCAAGTCATACTACTGCTTATTTTTATGATTGTGGTCTTGCGTTGAGCATCGCTGTAATCGATTGTAGCGATCGCCTTAATTATGTAACTACTGACTGTATCAATGCTGTGTAGTCAGCAAGCTTGCGTGCTTTGTGCCAAGTAAATTTTAATGTTTCTGTGTTAAATACAAGCCAAGGATTAATAACGAAGGATGATTACCGAAGTTTGCGAGCTCAATATCATCAGGAGTACTCACTAACGACTCAGACATGAATACAGCTGCGGTGAATAAAGCGACTGGATATATTTTAATGAAATGTAATAATAAGTTAGTATTGTATCCACGTCCTTTAGTACCATGACTCGACACTAACCTGTCAAATTGCTAAGCGACTCTATATTACTGTACTTATATTTTAACTTCTTAAATAAATATCTCCATATTCTAGAGGGAGTAAACAAAGTAGTACGACGAGGGTAATTTACATGTTAATGTGACAGATGGCAAGTCCATCACAGTTTCTCAAGCACGGCTATACATACATACGTCTTTGAATTTCTTCTCAAATGTATATATGTTACCTTCTCACGAACTGCGTAGTGTAAATAATCACTGTACTTAAGTTCAGAAAAGTCATTGCTATTGTCAGAATTCGAACCTGCAATCTTGGCGTTACTACATGAACCATTCGTCCAAGGTTTTGTAAACTTAACCAGATTCAATTTATTCCAACATGCAAACATAATATACATACCAACAAAATATTCAACCTTATCAAAGCTCGAGTGAACGTCTTTTGGCATAACATTGTAGTGTATGAAAATGCATTTTCTTCACAAACAACGTAGCCGACGTTTATACGGACAATTGTATATTTACGGCAGTTTAATGGCTTTGCACATTACCCGTGCTCGGCAACATTACCGAAGAAAACATGACAACTGAAGTTGTTTATGTCAATAGCTTGGAATACAGAAATATCCAAACAAAAAGTTTTGTAGATATCATAACGAGGTCATTTATCAGAATTGAGTAAGTTGAGTGTGAGGGGCGGCGGCAAACTTGTCACCTGCCACGATGGTATATCGATATATTTTCATTACATCACATTACAAAAGTGGAAATATATATTGTCCATAACATTTCAAAAAGCACGATCGATTTAATAAGTAGTCAAACATAGCATAACATGCATTCACTGCAAATCTTTTTTTCATTGTTGCAGCGGTAGCCGCTTTCCCTCAAATTGTATTCTTACACTTAGTGGTATAAAAATGGGTTAGTCTAATAAAGTGGTATCACCGTGTTGGTTGGCCACAGGATTGAAACATACTATTCGGGAATAATTTCCAAATCGAAGTCCGAGGTTAGGTAGCTATTCTCCTTCGTTATTTCTGAACCCTTGTTAGGAAAGTTACAGGCACCCCTTTGTGCTGATAAATATTGATGTTTATACATTTCACTGGAATGGACTTCGGGTAATATTGATGTTATAAAATAGGGGAAATATTGCCAACCTGTTATTAGATTGGAAGGTGGCGGTACTGCCCCAATTAATTCGGTTCAAACAAAATATTATTGCAAACAAAACAATTTATTATACACGCTTCATGCTTTTCATAAATGTCATAGGCAGAGGTGTAATAATACTTTCTCACTGGAGATTTTTAAGTTACTACGTGACAGACAGCCAATAAATTTCCATCTCTTTTACTCTCATTTCATAAAAATGCCCAAACTGAGATCCAATGATCTTCACTTCGCATCGGTATACTATAGCCACACGGTCATTGCGGTTTTTACGTGTTAAATTGCCCATAATCAAAGTAAAACGATTAAGTACTTCCTTGTAGACTAAGGTGATAGGAAAAAAATATGTTCAATCAACTTAAGCAACCCTTCGAACACATTGATAGTAGTATCTTACTCGTACATGTACCAAATGTAACCTAACAAGTAGGGGTAGTGTATAAGATGCATAAAGAAGATTTCAATGTAAGTATGCGGTTATAATGAATATTTACGAGCTTTCCTCCAACTTGAACCCTTATCTCTAGGTACTTACCTAAGTATGATATTATGGAGAGTGCGATATGGGGTTGAAGTGGAATGAACTGCAGGTGTAGTCTTAGAAGTAACATTAAACGACTAGGGACGTAAAGGACCCCTATTTGGTAACAAAATTTCGAGGATAATGCCACATTTAAGGAATATATATCACTGCAGTTACAAAGATAGCTTCATTATTAAACCTCAATGTTGACGTTACTGTTCTGATGTTTCACAAAAAAAATCAAAGCTTAATTAAAATGTTCATTGCGTTCACGTTTCACTTAAAAGGATTTAAACATACTCGAAACTCACAAATAATTTTACACATCTACACATCACATTTATCAAATAGGTAATTTAAGATCCAATCCGCAAAGAAAATGATAGCGAAGCAACTGCTGTGAATGAGGGTGAGGGTGATCGTAAAGACGATGAAAGATGTGTTACGTCGGATGAGACATATAGAAAGATTGACAAAACAGACTTATATTACACTGTGAAATTGTCTGGAAGAAAAAAGAAGATCGACGCTATGCCCAGCCTTCAGTTTGAAGCATGGGAACATCAAGAATACACGAACCCGGCGAGCATGAATAAAGAGACTGATGAATATGGATGAAGCGAAAGAAGTATAAGTGTACTATGGCTACTGTTTACTTTACTAAGGCTCTTATTCTTTCTATCTTCCCTATGAGGGACGTAACGAAATGTGTGCAAATTTTTTGTTCCTCAATCAATTATCATGTGAAAAATTATATAATAATAACATAATATATCCTCACGCCTTCTCACAAGGGTCCCCGAAGGGGTAGGCAGAGGTGTATAGGTAATAAATACACCCACACACCCACTTTCCGCCAGAGGTATATTTGGTGCCAACGTGACAGATGGCGAGTCCATCGCCGTTACTCAAGCACGACTATACATACATACGCCTTTGAATTTCTTCTCAGACGTATGCAGGTTTCCTCTCGATGTTTTCCTTCACCGTAAAGCTCGTGGTGTGACTAATGTGAAAAATTAACACTTCAAATGTAAGCGTTGGCCACTCCACGAACAAAATACTGCACCAATTAATGAGGGTACAATCCCAGATATCTTGCCTCTTGGACCTTTACAATCTAGTGACAACATAAATTGTGATAGAGGGAGTCCCGGGGCTTGTTTAATTTCACGACTGAATAAATCCCAATGTTATACCATGGAGACCGGTTGGCGACGCACTGATGTTTTCATCTGCCCCGTCTATACAACTGTACTAGACTGCCAAAAATTACTACTCAGGGTCTCACGTTACTTAATAAAGCGCTATTTAATTTTATACGCATTTTAGGTATCAATTAAACGAAACCAGTTATAACTTTTAACTTTGAAATATTGCAATGTAAAGTTATTGTTGTGTATTGCATACCTGTTGTTATTGATACTCAAAACAGTATGAAATCATTTATATGATTAATTGTATTGTAAAGTTTTAATATGTATATTGTTAGTGTTCCTTATCTAAGTTCTTATGGTTTTTATTGTGTGAATTTGCCTAGACTCCTGGATGGCTTAGATTAACCATTTGGTCCGATAGGTGTTGCGATCATGTTAAATTCCTATTTTATCACCCAAACGAAGCGGGGTGGTATATCTAGTTTCTAATTAAATAACGCCTAATTGTTCGAGTAGTTGCCTACGACACAAAGATCGCAAGTTCGAAGCCCGACGGTACCAATGAGTTTTTCTGAACTTAAGTACAGCGATTAGTCACACACGAGCTTTACGGTGAAGCAAAACATCGGAGGAACCTGCATATGTCTGAGAAGTAATTGAAAGTTCATATGTATAGTCGTGCTTGAGTAACGGCGATGCACCCACCACCTGTACGTTAGCACCTTAAATATATCTCTGGCGGAAAATGGATGTGTAAGTACTACCTATACACCTTTTTCTACCCCTTCGGGGACCCTTGTCGGAAGACGTGAGGATATATATATATAAAACTTAATGTTACAAATCAAATTTCCGAATTCCTAAAGCTTAATATTTCCATTATGGAATAAATATGTGCTATTATTATATTAATCGGACCCTTAATGGTTCAGTATAATGGAGAAAGCTACCAATAGGCCCGGCTTGAATGATATCGGAAGTCATGTCAAAAATATGAACGAAGGGAATAAGCCGGAAACGTCGGCTGAATAAATAATTACGTGTACCTGAACATTTGGCGATAAATATTATTCTAATAATATCAACTTGGAGGTATGATGAGGAGGATGAAACGCCTTTTCAATCAAATACGTTTTTTAATAGCTTCAAGTTTAGGGTGGGTAATGAGGTAAGCGCACTTATATTTTCACAGATATTTTTCTATCGAAGTGGCAGATGAAACTTGCCCCTTAAAAAAAGTTTTAAATTAAAAGCTTTTATTGTTATTATTAACGAGTTAAATATTTTGATAACAATCCTGACAAACCAATTCTGTTCTATTTGTCAGTGAAAGGATAAAAATCTACAGACGAAGCACCGTATATCGTACGGTTTGATTCCGTTTTCAATACGACCAAAACAATATGGCTATATTGAAGAGTGAACAAACAGAATCGCGGATGCAATACAATACACGGGTTCTTTTATTGAATATTTACTCAGCGGGCAACCGCTGGCTGACTCGTTCCGTGTTGTCAGCTTTTATTGAGTATATATTTTCCTTCACCAATCACTGTTTAGTTGTTGTGTCCTCTATTCAGCTTACATTTTACTGCAGTTCATGAGTACACCCACATATACAAAACATAAAACATATTCTATGTGTCGACTAGTTAATTTACCCTGGACACCCCGGATCTGAACGAACTAAAGGAATAATAACAAATGGAAAACATTTTCCTCTAAGAAGTAGAAATTTCAAATATTTGAATATGGAATTCATGTTCCCGTGTTTTATTAAAATGTATTTATTATTTAATAAACCAGCCAAAAAGCCTACCAAGATCCTACTACCAATATAAATAAAAAGATTATCTATTTAGTCAATCCTAAAAGGGTCTGAAATAATTAGCTAAGCGTCTCCGTAAGTGCACATTAAAAATGCAACAAACTTTGCTGGAAGTTACCGAGCTTGCTACTGCTTTTATTTGGAGGTAAATTGCACATGCTTGAACAGGCGTCTAAAGAGACTTTATTGTGGGTAAATTTTATCCGTCAGAGTCGTAGTGGCAAAGTAGTTCAGGTTCAATTCCTAATTGTCTGTGGCAATGAGTTTTTTCTGTACTAACCTGATTTATCGACCACAAGTTTCACGGTCAAGTACCGTATGTATGTATGTATATGTAAGTAAGTAAGATACCGACATACGTTTGACAACAAAATTCAAAAATGTGTTCATCCATGAGAAACGGTGACGAACTCGTCAGAGCTAAAGGAACATCAAACAATCCAAAAATAACCACTTTTCCCTAAACTGTACTTAGAAAAGTATGTGACAAATTTACTTCAGCAACACAGGAGCATTATTATAACAGCGGGTACTAATTATGAAAAGCTATGGGTTCGCGTGCGCTCGCTCGGCGCAATTATGCTAATCTTATTAGTCAATCCACTCCACTGGTGCAGTTTTATGTTTCTGCACGAGCTCTGCATTGTGAGCGTTTATAACTATGTATTTTCACTATTCTCGGCGTTTGTAATATTCCTTTATATCGTCATATTGCCAATGACGATATAAAGGAACGTAGGCATTGTGCCAATAATAACATTAATGGACGGCGTACTGGTTTTAAGGTCTCGATTGCGTAGACCATTAACGGAATGATCACGAAAAACTGCTAAACAAAGCACACTTACGTAGCTGTTGTACACTTCTTGGAGCGTAACAGGCTGCAAAGAGGATGTCTGTCCCTCACTTTTGCATAATTCCAGCACAAAATTGGTGCTTCCTTGATTTAATATGTTCATCAAAAAGTATAGATATTTTTACTAGCCATTAATTACGTGTTCAATAGACTAGTACTTTTAATGAGTACCTTGCATATATATTGTATCAAGGCTGGAGTGTACAGAACAAATCATTCACATTACTACAAAAGGTGCGTAAAGATCGGAATCAAAGGTAAATCAAACGTCGCCCCCAAATAGCCGAGGTACAAAAGAAACAATTTTTTCAATCGTCCAACTTTTACTACACAAAAGTAAGTACGGATTTACAGCGAATGCTCCGCCTTTCGAACTTAGGAAATTTCACTTAAGAAACAAAAGTACTCTAATAAAAGAAGAACAATCATAAAGAGAGAGACGAAGGCAAGCGCTTTTTTTAAATAGATGATTGCGTAGCTCTTGAGTATCGCGGGGTTACAGCCGATAGATCTGACTTTAATCACGTATTTTATCACCATTTCAACAAATTTTAAGGCTCAGAGAGAGAATTATGCTTTTATTTATTTTACATGTATATATCTTTACGCTTTCCAACAAGCGTCTCTAAACCGATAGTCAGAGGTATAACAACATATTGCTGAAATATATTTATTGAAGCACGACTATGCATATGTACGCCCTGGAATCTCTTCTTCTACATCAGCAGTTACCGCGCGATGGTTTTTTACCATAAAGCTCGTGCTGTTATTTATCACTGTACAAAAGTCATGAAAAAAACTCATTAGTACAGTTGGTTTGACATACCATTTTGGTTTGAAATTTCCCGATAAAAAAATGCTTTCAACATCAAACGTTACGTTTGATGTGGGCGTTACCGACACTATATTGAGAAAAACCTCTAGTCAAAGTCTAAGGGTCAATCACTGATTTTGTGGGATCAATGGTATTGCCGTCTAATCTTTTATTTTTGGAACACACGATGAAAGTGGGGAGACTTTGCCCAGCAGTGGGATATACCAGACTAACAATAAAAACAACAACAACGATGAAAATGTCACGATCACCTCTGTCTGTTTAAACGCAATAAACTTAAACATTACTGAACGAATTTTGATACGCTTTAATTGCTCCGCACGAAGTCGGGGTAGGTCGTTAATTGGAGAATCTGTTAATTCACAGTCTGTAATATAATATGCCCTTTTCCTTTTCACACTGGCCACAAAGCAAGAGATTCGAAAATTATACTGAAAATGAAATAAGATGAAGTTCTATGAAAAAATTCAATTTGCCACGGTTACGAAGCTAGGCTCCGCACGTCAGATAATTTCATCTCGGTTTAGTTCTACTTACCTCACGTTGATTACTTACTATGAACGCGAATTTCATGCCTCAGAATTTTGGTCCAAATTATGCCGTCGTAATGATTACTATTGAAATCAGTTGTTACAACTTTATCTGTGACAATAAAAAAGAAACTACTAAATTGTATAGTATGCGTTCGAATTCTGTCATTTTCCTAACACAAGCAGGCATTCGGCTTCTTCTGAGATTTTGATGATATATATAATAAACTAGCTGCCCGCCCCGGCTTCGCACGGGTGGAATATTGATACTAATAATAATGTAAAAGATAAAAATGGTTATGGTGGTATATCCTTTAGAGATAAT
>JACCPG010001172.1:0-25075 GCA_016069955.1 Drepana arcuata | reverse complement strand
ACCTTGTCTATGGACGCATGCGCAGTAGCATGAAAACGACAAGCAGCTGGCATGCTCTATCTTTATTCGACATGCGGTGTTTATCTTAAGTTTCTCTCGCTTTTATTTATCTTTAATCGTTGGCAGTCACTATTTGCGGGCATTTTTGCATAGGCACCTATATCTCATCATGTAGGGAAAGAATTAATCTTCAATTTGGTATGTATAACATGATAATACATTATGAACGTATATATTTAACAAAATTATACCTGTTTACACCTGGCTGACATTAGGTTGCGGCCAAGTGAGGGATGGCACCTTGAACTTTCTCGGTATCTCAGGTATATTTCTTTCTAATGAAATATATTTTTTAACAATTACAAGTGAACGTAATTGTTCAAAAATAAATAATTAATTACATTTTAATTAAAATTAATTGCGGCCAAATTTGGATGGCCACCTTTGCGGATCTGCATTGGTTTAGTTATAAATATCGATAAAAATTATATTTTATTAATCAAACATATGAACGTATAAATCACGCGGTCGGATCTCGTACTATAATCTACATGCTTTGTTCCAATTTTATACACGCACCATTCGATCAAACTATAATAAATTGGTTTTTGATGCCTGCCTACATTATAATAAATTACTTCAAAGCAGCAATCATTCATAGCACTTAAGCTATTATTTTGAATAAATAACGAACTATTATGTTTTTTTCGTATGTAAAAAGGTATGGTAAGGTAAAAAAAATAGGTAATAGAAATTGCTTACTCTAAATTCAGCTTGTTCGACGCGGATGTCCCATTCGCCAGGCAGCCTTCGACCTCGGAAGTACTTGGACCAGTCGGTGTTCTGATCATCAACCACCAACAGCGTCACACACCGATCGCGATTGTACCCACGACCCACTGACGCCACCGACGTCACGCTTCCTACATATACACATTAATTACATCAATAATTTAAATAATATACCTTCACAAGATATATTTCAGGTGCCAACGTGACAGATAGAGTACCTTAGACCTTGATTCTGATACCTGTGGCCCCCTATATTTTACATAATGGGATTATGGTTTTTTTTTAAATATATATTTAAAAATGTACATTATAAGAAATCAATTGATAATCGTTTAATATCAGAAAAAATATTGGAGAAAAGAAAAAAATAAAAAGATATTAATCATTATTATTATCTCCACAATCACTCACAAATTATATTTTTAGGGTATGCTTTAGCCTTTACGTTCAAAGAGTATACTGCTGAATTACGATACCTAACAAGTTGGCGCCTTGGTCACGGGCGGCACCGGTGAGGGACTGCACTCGTTGTAAGAGGGACTCGCGGGACTTAGCCGGAGAGGAGGGAGCTGAGGTCCCCCGGGAGCCACCGCGGAGGTTGAGGGACAGGTCTCCCCCGGCCACTGCTGCCGCGCTCGGCGCAGGCGGAGGGCCCGACACGCTGCTAGTACTACCCCCGGTCGCTACATCAATAGCCAAATTTTATTTACATCCGAAAATCGAAAAAGGATAAATAATCACATATTTCGACTCTCATATTAGATACTTACTCTGGGAGGGCGGCCTCTGATTTTGCGGCTTGGGCTGGCTGGTGGTGGCCGGGCGGCCGGTGTACGGGTCAACCTCGCCCTCATCGCACTCGGACTGGAGATCTCCCGAGCTGAATCTGCGCAACGCCTCCGCTGAGCTACGCCGCACACACCGCCGCACCGCCACGCCGAGGACACAGGGACACGCAGGAGGGACAGAAACGACACACGCGCGTTGCAGGCACTCACCCTATGCTCTATTATATCATACTATCCAATAATAGTACCTATTCAGACTTATATTTTTCAATGTCATAGAATATTTTCGCTATCATTGAATCTGCAAGGTACTTACCTAGATTGGAAGTACTTAGACTCAATCCAATTCCTACAGGCTATTTGAATCACAATAATTTCAACTAATGATTTGAGTTTTTTTTCATTAATACCATAAGTTCCTACTCGAGAAGCTTATCAAGACATTGCTTCAGGAAAGCAACATCGAAACACGACATCGAGTTAAATAAGCACCATGCATTGATTATGGATAGTTGTTACTTGTAGAATTGTGCCTAACAATTAACAACGGTCGTGTGGTCAAAATGTTAGGTAATGAGTTTAACCGATGAGTGCTACACGGTATGGGGAATGGGCAAGGGAAGGCAGGCGGGGCGCCGGTGCGGACGGACGAAGCAACGCGGTGAAGCGGCATGGCTTTGTACGGTGGCATACATTCTCAAAATATTATATTCAAAGCGCAAAATCCATACCTAAGTAAAATTTTATTCATTTTACAATAACATATAATATAATGTAAACCGTATCAGCATTTTACAGAATATAAAAAAGCTTAATTAATGTAAGCTATATATTAAATTATAGGTAACGTAATAAGGTACACCTACACCCGATAACTACAATTACAGTTTAACAAAATAAACAATTTTTATGAATATTTTATTGCACCTAGTGCACTTTGGAATAGATGCAACATCTAAATACATATCTAATGAAAATACTTTACATAAGCGGAAATGTTACATTCAAGAGCATCGTAGTCTGACTAAGGCGATGCAACATAACTTTTAATCTTTCAGGTCTGAGATACACATGCTATAAGTCAATTAAGGCATAATATTACTACTCTATATCCTACAAATATTATAAATGTGAAAGTTTGTAAGGATGTTGCTCCTTTTACACACAAAAACGAATAAATGGAATTGGAATAAATTTGACACACAGATTGCTGGATTAACACATAGCATGTTTTATTAAACAGAAAATCTAACAATTAAATAAAATTTTACACGGGTCACTTCTAGCATACCATATATATATAAAACATGCACACTAGTCCTACCTTCTTTTCAAGTAATTGACATTGGTGGTAAAGGAGGTTCGGAAGCTTGAGAAAGACAGGGTTGATGTGGTCGCGGCCTGAGGGCCACAGATACCAGGGCACCCTGACCGGTCTATTTTGACGTCCCCTTTTAAAAAAAAAAACGGATACAAATTAAATGGATTGTAAGAATGGTGATGGACTCGCCATCTGTCACGTATGCGCCTAAATATATATCTGGCGAAAAAAGCTGTTATTACAACTCTCCCAACCCGTTCGAAGACCCTTGTGAGTAGGTGGAAGTAGTAGTTTTTAAATGTATTATTACATTAAACTACCCTTACCATCGTTTCCAAAGATCCTAGCCTTACATATGACGAGGCTAGCAAGAACTGTGCCTAGTGCAAGCTATGGGTAACCTACACACCGGAACCCCTAACGTCTAAAAGTCTGGTTTAAATAATATGTATTAAATACAACATATTTGAACAAAATGTATCAAAATTCCGCTCGAAAATGTTAATGTTAGTTAAAACAGTTTAAGCTAAATTAAATGACACTTTGTAATTAGCATATTCTAATTTGAAACAACCAGTACGCGACTAAAATATAAATGTGAAAGAACCCTAAGAGCGATATATATATTGAGTTATAAATACTTTGAAGGCAATCTTTATCACACAAACGTGACCCGCTTCAAAGAGAAAAAACGTGGTAGTTGAAGTGTGTCGACAATGCTGAGACGGAATAATCTTTGAAGCCTCCAAAATAAAATAGCAGCGTTATTTTTGTTTCCGTTCTGTAAATGCATGCACATACCTATGAGTATTTTATTTATTGTCTAATATAATGTTATCTACACTTAATCGTTCTGCGTTTAATCGCTTAGTGTTTTATTATAGTCTTGTATTTTCATTGTCTATTTAAATAAAAAAAACAGTACATATAAATATTTTTACCACTGCTTAGTAAGCAGGCTTTACTATTCCTAATGGCAACGGCAGGCTATACGTCTACTCCAACAAATCCTCGCATTATTCAGGTCACAAATTTATTTATGCATAAGAAAATAGCTTTTCAAAATTTTGGTCATTTGCTATATGAACATTATTCTTATAGTTACATGAGATATACTTTGCCGGATATTAAAATCATCAAAATCCGTTTAGCTCTTCAACTTGGTTACCAAATATGTAGTTGAAATATTGGAATAAACCCGGCTATAATTAACGTGTATAACGTCTATAAAATAGAGCATAGGGAGGCATTAGATATTAGTTGTATTAGTGTTTAGAAGAAGAAGAGATCCTAAATATACATCCAAACATGAAGATCTTGAATATAGATCCCAGTAAACGGAGCGGATTGGTAGGTACTTACCTCGGGGATACTAAGAACGTTTACAGGCGACAACAATCGCAACTGCGTAAACGGTTGTGTGGATCGAGCTTGTGTGAAGGGTAAAGGGGATTTACCTGTAACAAAAAACGTGATCTAAATTCCATGCTGAAGATGGCGAGATGGTTTGTATTTATACTTTCTCACACGGGTCCCCGAAAGGGTTGACAGAGGTGAAGCACCACCATCTTTTCGCCAAAGTTAGTTATATTTAGGTGCAAACGTATATAGATATAAACATATGGTGACATGATGAAAGACGTTTGGAAGCACAACGATTCATACACCTTTTTAGATTTCTCAATGTGTGATTAATCACTGTACTTTAGATCAGCAAATACTCATTGATACCAACGCAGCTCCATATAGCAACCTTTTCGATGCAGGCGCCTACTCGAATCACTCGGCCTCAAAATAATTTCTGTCAGTCTGGCTTATGATATTATTATTGCAAATAATGTATTATTATTATTTATTTATTTTATAACACAGATAACACAAAACCACAGGTTGTTAACACTTACTATTTTAGTTAGTTAGTTGGTAACATATGTATTTTAGGAGATATTCATCAGTCAATAAAGCAAACCATAAAAAATCGGCTCCATTAACAGACGAATAAAATGATTCTCTACAACGGTCCTCAGAATACTGACAGTACTGTTATTGTATTATTACAGATATTTCTATAAACATCAAATCAGATACTAATCAATTCACAACACAAAATTGAGATACAATTTATCGCTCTGGAGTGTTACGTCAAAAAAGATTTTTCAACGTCTGAATAATTCAAGCTCTGGACCGAGATTTTTATCGAGGCTGGGTATAATGAAATTGTTTATTCTTCAACAATGTTAGTCAAGTACCTTGTTTTTGTTCCATCTACTACCCTATAGACGTGTTTGGCCTTAATTTGTAGAAGATGATTCCGACGAGACGCCATGTTATTTTTCTAAAGAATCTGACGGGAAAAGTATGTACGAACGGAATTAACTGCTTGATGATCCTTTGATTCATCTTCATCCCGTGAAAAGCTTATGATGTATGACGTCTCTATAAATCTTGCCCAAGCTCACAAAATAAAAAGGGTATTTTAAATTTCCAACAAACACAGCCTGCATTGAAATAGAATTAAATGTTCTTGAAAAATAATTTTTCGTATGTAGTAGATTGGGGTACGTATGTAGGAGATTGGGGTACGTATGTAGGAGATTGGGGTACGTATGTAGGAGATTAGGGTACGTATGTAGGAGGCGTGTATGTATGGAGGGCGTTTATATTAAGCGTGTACGCAGACTGCGAGGCAATTTGATGTAAGCTTACTGATGACAGGCCTGTAGTTTCCGAATACTTTCGATTACATTGAAAATTGCCTGAGAATAAGTTTACAAAGGAAATATAGATATAACTTACGAGCAGTAATGATAATGTACATCGCCATTAGTGCCACATAACTGTCCAAATAACCCATCCACATTTCATTCGTTAACTCTATCATCGGCTTGAAAATGAGTACTGGTATCATCTCATGTATCAGATTTACATTACATTTACGATTGCGGTTATTTCATTGTTATGAGGTATCTATGGTATATATGAGGTACATATATTGTATATAAGGACATAACTGACATACATTTAAATATTGTTTGTGTATTCTTTTATTTTATATATAATATGCAACGCAGTATTTGTAGATATAATTGACTTATTATGCATAAAACAGATTTTTTTATTTATACAATCTTGCTTAAATTTTTGATCAACTAAATAATTCGCAAGCGAGGAGAAGCCGTAGTAAAAGCACCATGTAGGTATGTATCTACCTTATATAAGCTGAATATTGAATACCAATCTAATTTCAAACTTCTTGATGGTATATGACATATAGTAGTATATATATAATATATAGTAAGTAGAACACGTAATTCGTGTAAATTCAGAAATATAGGCAATGGAAAATCGTAACTAATAAAAAAAAACTAAGGTTTATAGCGACGTAGTAATGTTAACTATAACATTTGCAACAGTATAATCTAACGGTGGAATATCTATCTGTTTTATTTTTTTATAACAAAGAATCAACAAATTCGTATAAAGTTGGCCCCGAGCCAATTCCCCCGGCCACCATGCCGATTCACGACCGATCCAGGGGCTGTAAGCCATTACTGGGTCATTGCCTTCCACGCCTAACGTCTCTTACGTTACTTCATTATCATCCTTCCTCCAAACCTTTAATTCATATAGTTGTGACGACGCAATTCAAACGCTTTGGTTATTTAATATAGTGTTATTGTTACTTATCTTTATTCTAATGTCTTAGAAATATAGGTTTAATATTGTGACTGAGTTGGAATTTCTCATTCAAACATTTCAAAGTTTGTCAAACAAAATAATATTTTAAAAATGTTATGGGACAAATACCCCTTTTACCCTCGTGGCTATCTGTATAAACGTTATCTATAAGGATGAGTTTGTAGGAGCGGGTCACGTTAAATAATGAAAAGAAAGTGAACGGTGTAGACGTACGCCTCCTCTAGGGACGGATGGCGATACGTGGGAAAATCATCTCGACATAAATTCAATTTTCAAAAAAATATATAACCAATCCTACATGAAATTGCTCGTAGTTTGTTTGAGTTATTACGTTATTAGTTTCCTAGTCGTAGTAGGTAGTAGTTTGCTTCTAGTTTGGATCATTTGTTTGTTTGCATTATAGTTTTACGAAATCCTAAGCAACCAGCAGCATGGACACACTTTCGCACCAACCAGTCCATTCTTCAAGAGCTGAACATAAAGCAACGCCTGTCCTCCATAGTGAAGTCTCGAATCCTTACTTTCTTCGGACACGTATCAAGACGTGGAGCTTTGTCCATCGAGCGCCTGGTAGTTCAGGGTAAAGTGGATGGAATTAGACCGCGCGGTAGATCCCCCATGAGATGGACTGACCAAATAAAGGCGGCTACAAATTGCCCTCTGCACGAAAGCACCAGACGCGCGGCTGTACGAGAAGAATGGCGCCGTGTGGTTAGGGTCGCCGCACAAGAAATGACAGCCACGACCACTCTGCCAAGAGTGTAACGACGAAGAAGAAAGCAACCAGCAAAGCTCTGAGAAGTAATTCAATCTACTTAGTTTGATATGTGATGCCATTGCGAACAGAAACATACGCCATCTCTCAACTTGGCCCCAAATATATCTCAACAAAAATAAGGAACTATTCCACCTCTACATTGCACTATAGGAAATACTTGTGAAAAGGTGTTAAGTCTGAAAAGATGAGAACTATGGGATTAAAAAGGTAAATTTTTAATCCCATAGAAGATGGGTTAAAAGGATTTTGATTTGAGGAAATATAAGCCAGCAATAGTTAAAGTAATTATGCTTATATAACAATACTAGCTGTACCCGCGACTTCGTCGGCGAGGACGACTTTACCCTTTCGTAAAATTGTTTTTTTTTTTCAATAAAAAGTATCCTATGTTACTTCTAATACCTCCAAGAAAATGTGTACAAAGTTTCATAATGATCGGTTAAGTAGTTTGTACGTGAAAGCGTAACAAACAAACTTACATTCACATTTATGATATTATAAGGATAGATCGTACTTAGGTAGCACCTGTTTAGGGATCGAAACAAATCAACAATACATAGATAAAAAAATAAAAAAAAAACTGAGGAATTTATAACCAATGATATCTGCTAAAGGTAAGCGTGAATTATTACATCCCGTTTACTACTTTTGGCTTGAAGCCAAGTCTCTGACATAGCGATCGATCCCAAAAGTGAAGGAGCAAGTGCTTTCAAGTTATCAAACAAACTTGGTGTACGGTTCGTTTTCTACCAAATATTATACAGAATGCTTTAGCATAGAACGTGGCAGTAAGTTTTGTCAGTAATTCACCCACTCCATGTTAACATTTGTAGTAAATAATGGAGTATTTGCGTGTTCTGGTTCCATTTGACACTATGTAATAAGGTGTTGTTTCAATGAAAGCTGAACGCAACATTAAAGCCGAAACTGATTTTTTTTATATCAATTCCATGTTCTTTATCAGGTCAGCGCTGAGGTAAAACGTATGTGATTCGAATATGTGAATACCGATACATGAAAGTATGTAATTAATACCAATGTATTTTTTATACCACAATTATGGCAAAGAAGCATGCGGTCCGCCTGATGGTATGCGGTTACCGCCGCATAAGCTTATTTCTTAATAGTAATCGGTTAGTATTGGATTTAAATCTCAAAAGAATTACAATTCACTTACTGAGACAATTTATACTTAAAACTAGAAATTAAGCATAATTGAATAAAAAGAAACTACGTGTATTCCAAAAAGTACACCGAATAACGTTCCAATACTACCGATGTTCGAATTTGAATTGCTTTCTATGCATGGGTGTTTACGATTATCAAATGCGCCGAAAAAACAATACGCCCTCTCAATCATGAAATCATATGGGATACGAGATAAAGGCGACTGTTTGCTTCCAAATGAATACGACATGCATAGGAGATCACGAGTGGGCCTGTAGTCCGTTTTTCCTATTACTACCACTTTCCTTATTGTAACTTAATTCAATTAAATTCTTCCCTTCCCTAAAACTAAAGCTCGAGTAGAAGTCGAAAATACGCGTTCTCGTTCAAAAGGGTCCCCAAATTGTTTCGATATTTATGGAATCAAGACGTGTTACAGTAAATGTGTCCCTAGAAACAATTTTATTCAGTTTAGCATATGACAAAACGATTTGAAATGTAAAATTTTTTTTTTTTACATGTTGGTTTCTGCCCGCGTCAAATTTACACGCTTCCATATCTATATCCAATGATTCGGCGCAAAAAGAGAGCGAAAGAAAGTAATTAATTCATACTATAATAACAATATAAGACTTTAATAAGAATACATTTCATTACAGAATCGCCAAAGACCTGTTCATAAATAAGTAATCAATATTTAGATTTAAATACATACCTCATTACACCTTAAACAGTTTTAAAAGTATTCATATTTTTAAATCGTTCAGTTACAATACACGGTAGAATATAGTATCTATACAAATTGGAATACAGTACAATATCTATATACAAATTACTCACAAAAAATGTCATTCAACACTTTTTTCTTAAATTACTTAATTTATATAACGTTTTATAGTCGATAAATCTAGAACAACACTCGAATTATTCAACTTATAAGTAAGATCTGCCCTACGAGGTCATTCCCCGCCCTATATAACAATGCTACTACAACTTCTCACCGTTACTTTAATTCATGCCATTTTGGGTTTCTCATCGTAAGTTTAAGATGTATGACACAATGTCTCCTGTATACCGGTGTATACATTTTGAAAATCGTAGTTTAATTTTTAAAGTCATAATTAAGATTACTTACAGGATTTGTATCAGCTCGTCGTCGCGTGGAATCCGCTTAAGAAGCACTGATGGCGCGTAAGTGGTACAAAAATGGGTAGTATGTGGGGTACCTCCTGAAACACTGATGGGAAACTCGTTGGGACAGCGCACGCCAGCCTTGGTATTGATTTTGGGCGGAAAAGCCCCTTCGCTAGTGGCGCCGCTTCACCCAACGGCCGTAGCACCCGCACCTAATGCTAATTCCACGAGTTTAACATAAACGAAAAACAGATGGCGCTTCTAATGTACCAATTTCAAAATACACTATATTCAGTCCTCACTCCTCCACGCAATTAGGCTTCGAAAATATATTCTAATAATAATATTTTTGACTGAAATATTTTTGTCATGTTTTCTATGAAAGTTTCTATTAGACGTATAAATCTATCTGGTGTATATATTGTAATTATAAGCTGGTGTCGTTTACTCACTTGGAGTTATTTTACACCAGAGAGCATAGTTGGTATTTCCTCTTATTAATAACATTATTATTAATAAGAGGAATTTTGTGTTTGTTGCCCTGGCAAATATAAAAAAATATGATGTTTTACATTATCGTCGTAGGCGTCGTAGCCCGAGAAGCGCGTTTAATTCTAATACGTGAGGCAGTGATCACGTAAGGGACATGTTCCCTTCGTAGCACATTTTTATAGGGTAATAATATACTACTATTCTCGGCGTACCGATCGTAAAGAAACTTTTAATTCCATTAAATGTTGTTATTCACCTTTAACGCGTTAAATAAAACCTATTTAAAACGTGTTGAAGGTTTGCAAGGATCGTATCCTGACGAAATGTGAATAAGTCTAAAAAAGCTCGGCAGAAGGATCATCGGGTGGTATACCTGTCTGGTGCGTGTGTGTGAGTGTGTGCATGTAACAAGTAAGCGGTGCTTGTGTAGGCGTGTGGCGTAACGCCGCCCGCCGCGCCGCCGACGCAATGTTGCGTAGCCGAACAATAGGGCTTGGCTATATTGGAGACTGCCGCACAGGGCCAACATTATTTTTGTGGATACCCGCTGGTTTTGGTGACATACTTTCTTAATATTGTAGCAATTTAATGTGAAGTGAAATGAAATTTAGAACCAAATTTTTTTTTGGTTTCGTGCATCATTAATATTTTCAATAACTATAAAATTTTGTAACCATTATATCTTCTCTACTTCCGTGATTTAATTAATGAAATCATTACCATACCAGTAATAACAATATTAACATAGATTTACCCTTCAGATGTCCACTGAAGGTAACGCAAAGCGCCTTTGTGGACACGGCCGTTCACAGAAGGTAAAGTTGGAGTGCCCGTGCGGGGCGCAGTGTTGGTTCGTACCGCGCACAGACCGGTCCGCCATGCCGCGCTGACAGTAACACAACTGTCAAAGTAACGAGTGATTGTGACTACTGTGAGCAGTGGACAACATGTGGCCTCTGTGGACCTGCATCCTTGCCCACCTACTGGCCGTACAGGCACAGGTACTTCCTTACATTCTAAACAAACTAATAAACAATTTTGAATATAAGTTTGCCAAAAGATAACGAACCGCGTTATTGACAAGTTTACTTCTTTCATAAATTCATCCGGTCACCTCGATTCTGTTTATCCTCGTTGACGTAGATTATGTCATCATCACAATGGACTAAGCCTTCACCCATAAATATATCTATTTAGTATCCTCGTCGTCATACATGCATATATAATATACATATGTATGTATGTAGTTTAAGCGGTTTGTTATTGTCATTAGTCGTGACTTCGGTTACAAAATCAACACATTTTTATGGGATTCGTACCAACATTTTCAGCATTCTTTACTACAAGATTGAGTTTTTGTATTTTTAATACTCGATGAAAAGCAAAGCTATTTACACCTTTCCTACATCAAATTCATAGTCAAGTTAAATGTGTTTTCAACTTCTGGAGATATATTTTGAACTAATCCAAAGCTAAGCAACTAAACACAGGAAATGCCCTTTGAACTTACTGTAACATAAAAATAATACAATTGAAACCATTAACCAGACCGCCGTCTCAATACCACTAGACGCTCGGAGCTCAATGAAAGAGAGAATTCACAACGAAAATATACTTGTTTAAATCAATACCTAAAAAGAAAACCTGGTTAAAAACACTAAACAATGAGTATACAGCCAATATTGCATGCTAATAACTGAATGTTAATTTGGAGAAAGTGACTGAACAGTTTTACTAAAAGTAGCCGTAATTTAAACTGTACGATAATAATAATTATCTCCGATCTGTATAGTTAATGTAAACGCAAAGGAAGTTATAACATAATAGCGATCCGATTAAATATAAAGAGATTATTTACGTGCCTATAATACTGCGTAACACTATTATGTATTGTGTACGAGCGTAACTCGACGTAACCCACATATTTCCCACCCAAGAATTTACATTACAGAATGTTAAGTCAACTGTTCAATCGAACTGGGTGTAACAATACTGGTGGCAAATAATCATGCTATATTTGAATAGTTTAGGCTCAGTGTCTATACGTATGCGTTTCACATACATGAGTTACAGGAAGGTTGATCAGCTGCGCGCCTGAATAAATAAGAATAGTGTCTTCTATAGGTCCCGTCTTTGTGCATATTTGAATTCCCTCATTCGTACTATAACTTATATTATAAAAATGATATAAAAAAATGGGTTGGTGAAATATTTTTTAATATTACAATACGTACATGAAAAAAGATGTTATCTACAATTAGACAACATTCTTCACGAAGAATAACGAGATCTAAACTGGATGATGGATACTATTTTTATTAAACTAAAATTATACACGATGAAACCGGTTTAAATGTATTTTAACATTAAAACAAACAAGATTTATCTTTCGTAAAAAATCGTTATCATCCAATGAGACGGAATTCCAACTTCAAATTTTCTAAGAAACAGAACAGGCTACTGAGAAGACCCTGCTCTATTTTGACCGGTTAAAATCGTTACCCATACCTATGTGACTTTTAGTCGGTAACTAAACGTTTGGGCTGTGCAACTGAGCGCCTAAGCAATTTCTGTCCCCAATTTGCACCGTATAAGGTTGTATCAAGGGAGCCAATGCCAGCCTTTGCGCAGCAGTCACAAGGTTATTAATGCGCCTACACGTCCCACCTACTTGTACCAATGAATAGGTCCCACTATTTGGTATAAGCGTATAAATTGAATGAGGTATGGCCGATAAAGCTCGATCCCCAAATGCTTTTACAACTAATACTTGTAATTTTAGGTTGATACATACAGAATACTTCTTCTAGCAACCTTCACAATTTGTCACAAGGGTCGCCAAATGTAGACAGAGGTGTAATTACACAAAATCTGCTATAAATGCTTACATTTTTTTATTTCCGTACTGACTCAGTATTCTTATAATTAAGGGAGTTGCGATTAAATATAAGGGACTTATTATATGCATAGCATTTTAAGCCACGCATACTGAAAGGGCCAGACGACTCGTTTGTACAAAAAGCTCACTTGACACTTGCCTTACTGGTGACTCAGAATTTCTCGTACGTTGCAATACTATTTATAGTTGAGGACAAGAGTCGAACAGAAACGCATTTCAAAAACTATAGTTTGAGATGTCATGATTCTACGATCACGTAGAAGCCATAAAAATAACTCGTCTACTCATGTCCCATACTGATGCACCTTGCCTGTAGATGTTACCAACAATGGTTCATTCATTCATGGAAACAAGAATGACTCAAATCAAGCATTGACTCATTGCCCAATGCTAAATATATGTTATGTACATAATGAATATGTATGTCTCTGAGTAAACAAGTTGCCAAGAATGCAGATCGTATGTTCATATGGACAATACATTTTAATGTAGACTTCACTAAATAATTACAGTAGTGTTAATACATTACTTACTAGATGTGCCATGCGGCTTCACTCGTGTTAAATTATTATGTATGATTACTGCTCTATGTACAATATTAAGCCATACACAAACTCCTTCCTTATGCTACACTATCATGTTTGAAGAACAAATGTTCTTCAAATATATTCGATACAGTTCGTACTATCTTTTTCACAATTCGACCCGCTAAAAATCTGAAATACTATTGCACGGAAGGCTGCACTGAATGTTCCAGTGCTTTTTTTTCATCCAAACGAAGTTAAGTGGGACAGTTTAGTATTTTTTTAAGCCCAAGATTAAGAAATTTTAATATACTCATAAGCATTCGTAGCGAAATCCAACTCTATTGAATAGGTGTGTAGGCTGAGAAACCTTCCTACTGTTTACATATCCTTGTATACATTTCTGAAGGTATATACAAGTTTCTGATATTTCAAATCATTATATGATTTCGTAATGCTTGTCGCGATATGATAGGTACTATTTACCTGTCACAAATTTTAATTAAAATATTTTCGCAATACTGAAACGCCATCTCGATGAGAATCCTTTTAATAATGTTCAAGGTCACTAAAGTAAACCGATCAGATAGAACAGGATAAATCAGTAGTGTTAGTGTAAAAACGATATACATTGTCTCGCTTGATTGATTCGTTGCTTAATCTTAATGAAGATACGTCTCAATGATACGGGTAAGTAATCAAAATTATAAACGCTTATCACTCACATGTCCGACTTGTATTACTGGTATCGCGGGTGCTGTGGCATATCTCTATTTATTTTCGAATACATCCAGACGCGGAATAATAAATTAATAGTACCTAAGTCCTGGATACGGCACTTGGTATCGCGGTTAGGGTATGGCTTGACAAAATCCTTCACGCCTTCCACAAGATCTTTGAAGAAGTGCGCAGTATTATAACAGCCCTCTGTCCAACGGATACGTATTTGAGAAGCTAAAAATATTTTTCATGAGCAATATGCAAAACTATATGATTAAGTGTTCACCAGGATTGTTTAAGCTAATCAAAACTTTATTGCTGTAAATAATGATAACGCGAGCCATAATTTCCGTTGTACTTAAAGTACTGGACACGCAATGCAATAACTACGGATGTGCACGAGGGCGCATACCGTCGCGGCCACGAACAAAAGGAACATGAAATATGTCATACTTACACAAGCCTGGCGTGCATCGCATCATTATGCGAAACTCAAGGTGAATCCGGCATTGAACTACGTTTGTTATAATTACTAATATAAGTTTTCAACTTGCTTTCTGTCTATGTCTTTGACTACGTTTGGTTTAAGCATACATTCCAGGAAAATACTGGTATATATTCCATTTTCATATATAAATTACATGGAACTTAAGGATACGATATCCATATTATCCGTGAGTTCTATCAGATAATTTGATTAAATTGTTGTCTTTTACTTTATTAGTATTAGAGGATTGTTATATTCAGACATTCATAAATTATGTATAGAAAATGTATGTATGTATATTTCATTATAATGTCTTAAGTTTTGTAGGTAATTATAGCTCTAATCGACACTTTTATCTCCTGTGATATTTCATATAATATAATAATAAATATAAATATATCCTCACGCCTTCCCACAAGGGTCCCCGAAGGGGTAGGCAGAGGTGTATAGGTAATACCCACACACCCACTTTCCGCCAGAGGTATATTAGGTGCCAACGTGACAGATGGCGAGTCCATCGCCGTTACTCAAGCACGACTATACATACGCCTTTGAATTTCTTCTCAGACGTATGCTGGTTTCCTCTCGATGTTTTCCTTCACCGTAAAGCTCGTGGTGTGACTAATAACTGTCCTTAAGTTCAGAAAAACTCATTGGTACAGTCGGGATTCGAACTTGCGACCTTTGCGTCGCAGGCAACTGCTCGAACCATTCGGCCACCACGGCTCTAATATGAATATGAATATATTTCATATGAATATGCAATTGAGTTAAGTTTGCCAAGAAGCCAAATATACCTACCGACATATAATGTAATTTCCTATCTAATATTTATTAAGAAAATTATATATTTTTCTCGCAGTAATGAAAAATGGTCATTTGAACTAAACCGCAAAATACCTTTGTAAGGAGAAAGTAATAATCGAAATCACATATTCGTTAGCACTTCAAGTTCGCGTGATTTAGCCAGCGTATGCGCGTGTGACCTCTGAAGCGCGAGGCCTCACCTTACTCCCTCATTACCTTGCTTAATTTATGCTCCGATAATTTTTATTGTTTATTTTCAACGTTCTTATTATCATTATTTCATAATACTCCCGCGTAATTACTGAGCTCAATGTTATTAAATAATTGTGAATCACACCTTGAGCAGTATTCATTCCAAAAATTCCAGACATTTCATACCTTCGAAACTTTTTTAGGTATTCCTGCCTTGGTATAAGAATGTTTTGATGAGGTAGTATAATGATATCTTCTTTGGATCTTCATCAGATGGCGTATCTGTCATTGTCATGTGTCAAACGTCAAAATTATTTCTCAGACGTATGAAGATTTTTCTCACGGTGTTTTTCTTCACTGTAAAACTGACATATTACTTAATACATACAGTTTTAATACTTGTGCGTTTCTGGTAGTTTAAACCTTGAACGTACCTATAAATTATTATTATTATTATAATTTTCTGATAGATGCAGGCAAGATTCCGGTGTTCGAAAACATGAACAAGTGAAATGACATGAAAATTCTAGCAAGTGAATGAATTTTTATCTCGGAAGCATGTTCACATGAGATGGAAAGTATGAAAAAGGTATTGAAAGAAAGATAACTACCGGTAATAGTGCGAATGGGGCTATGTCGACGTTGATGGGCAGTAAATGTCTGAAAATTCTGCTTGATTTGCTGTAAAAAGCGCAATATTGGTGCCCGCTTTATTATACGGCAGTGAGTCCTGGGTATGTCACAGAAAGCATGAAAATATTATAAATTCAGTAGAGATGCGTTCCCATAGAAAATGTGCGGCATAATGATTATAGATCGAATCCTTAACGAAGAGATTAGCAAAGCAATTGACGTAAACAAAGAACAAGAAGAAGTAAAAAAACAACAAGAAGTGATCAAATGACAACCGCATTTCCTGGAGATGAAATAAGGTGCGCGAAAATAATGCGACAAATATCGAGGACTTCTAAATTCTTTATTGCTATTCCACTTATTACTTCTTAGATGCTATTATTATAAGACACATAATTCCGAGAATTTCTTGTCAATGCTTGCTCAAGATGTTTTCTTTACCGGAAAGCTTGTGGTCTAACAAATCACGGTGGTTAAGTACAAAAAAAATTAACGTGAGCCGTCACGGGACGCCTGGCAGATGTGAAACATCGACATTATTTTGTAAAAGTAATATGCAGAAAAGAACAGATTGTAATAGGACTTAAATATGTCATAATGATAAAATTAATTAAAAATTATTTTATAAGATCTTTTATGTTTAAGCAAAAACACAATGTGATTTATCCTAAAACAGAAGAAGAATGATAAAATAAAATATTACGATTCTTTTTCCAGATAACGATGGCTATTTATTCAATAAACATTTATTTTCATTAAATACAAAAATTTGATCAGTGACTTCGGTAATAGTTATATTCGATGTTTCCTCTGAGGACGGTATTACTGTGACAATTGGTCGATGGTAACTGAAGTATGGCGACGCGTCGCCACGCCAGAAATCAGTTTTACGTGCGGCTATAGATGTTTCACATCAAATACCAACGGGACTTGAACTTGCAATCTTGACTTTGTAGGCGACTACTTAAACTAACCGGCCGCTTCGAATTTCACGTGAAAATAAATGTAATAATTCGGATAAGTTCTGCACTGGATTGTGGTAAAGATTCACAACGCGTAGTAGTTGCAACGCTCTGATTGCCCCGTGGGCCGATCGCTTGATAACGACACTCGAGGAAGTAGGAGTATATATTGCACTTCAACGGACTTAGATCGCTTAAATATGATACATAATTTCAACGTGTTTCATAACACACGAGCTATCCACTCGGGACGAAAAATTCAGACGAATATGTGAAGAGCTGTCATCGGGAAACGCAACTACACACTGTTAATGTACACAAATAAGAAACATCCACATTTAGTCACGATTGAATCTTACATCATGCCGTGTCCGATTTGTTTTTAATACTAAGTACATAAGTAAACTGATTTACAAGCGTGTCTGTAACACATTTGTTTCAGGTGGACATCTCAGACAGGGCACCGATGATAAAGGCCTTGTCAAATTGACAATACGCGCTGACTGACAGACACTAAAACTGAATTTTATGTTGTTACTTGTCATATGTTTTTCTCGATTTTCATACCTATATTTGCAGACAAACTCACAATAATACAACGATGTATTTGAATGAAGTTTCTTCACGCGATTCGGTTCAGCGATGGTGAATTACAACAGGATTTAGTTGTCACATAGGTGGTACCGAGGAGTACAAACGACTTGTCATTATTTACGCCAATCTACAAACCCCGTCATGTCACATGTAATCAGTTGACCACTTCCTTTTCGACAAACTGTTGCTGAAACTAACAATACAGTACTGTTTCCGTGGGAAGACAAGCATTTATTGATTAGTACTTCAAAGTATACACGGGAAATACAAAATCAGCCTTTTACACTGTCGTAAAGGTTTTGCTTAGTTATCAAGTAATGTAATTAGTTTTTTAAGACCATCCACCCGCAGGCACGTCTGCCTTAATTTTGACGTTTCTTACGACAGGCAAAGATACAATAGAAATTCTGCACGACACATGAAATAGTAAAGCCGTCCCCTAGAAAGTTTACATACATCGATTAACTTTGTGACTTCGGTTAACGATATTGTGTTACAATTCCATATATCCCATTTAAATAATATAAATGATGTAACACAAAGACATACTTAACAAATATATAACATGTCTTCGCGCCTACAAAGTTGAGCGGTGACGTAGTCGCTAGCAGAACTATTGGGGCCGAGCAAACCGGTCGACTCGAAGTTGCATCAAATGCGATACATATGGCAATGAGCGCCCGCGTCTTCTTATATAACTCTTGTATTCATTAAACGTAACCGTTCGCAACTAACCTCCTTTAATATTTAAAAGGTAATTAAGTGCAATAAACCACACAACTTAGTAAGCTCAAATTTAGCTTTATTAACGTCACTTTGGTAAAGCTAGCTCTGATTTGTAATTGTGTTATATATATATATATGAGCCGTAAATCCCAATCTGTATTGAGATAATAAACAATAAGCAATTAAGAGTAATCTAATGTGTCCAACAAAATACAACGAAAAAAATATCTAAATTCGAATGTGTTCTGTTCCGTTTTCTGGACTTCATGACTGTTAGGAATTTAGTGTGAAGACATAGGAATATTTGTTTTAAAAATACAACCCGAGATGTAAAGTTTGCGCTTCCGTCTCAACAAGCGGACTCAAATCATTATCACTGTGCCACGCGGTTACACGAACGTGAAATTTAGTTCCATAGGTATATTTTATCGTATAGATAGCATATGTTTATTAAACATATGTACAGTAAATTATAATGTGATCAAATTTATTTGAATATGGATTATTTAATTTAACATATCGAATAAATCACGTTGGTACCTATAGTTTTTTTATACTTATGATATTTTATACAACTATAATGGACTAGCTGTGCCCTGCCACGCTACGCTGTGGATATGTGACTGATGCAAAAATTAGATAAAAACAATCCTTGATGCGGATTATATATCATGCTAAAACTTCAGCTTAATCGGTGCAGAACTTTTTAAGTTTTTGAAGCGTACACAAACCAACATAACATTTTTATTATATAGATTACAGACTGTGGTAGAAATAAACGATTTATGGCATGTAGAGAGTTATGGCGTAGATGCCCCTCACGAGGTATGCTGGGAGAGAAGAGCTCCAGTTTTCTCTAAGCTTACAGAGGAGGATAATTAAATAGGTGCCAATTCATTATTGTAGTAGACAAAGGCAAATACATGAGTTGCATCAGAGACAACGACCAGAGATGTTAAATTTATGACGAATAAAATCTGCATATGAAATAAAATGCTAAAAAAGTTTTTGGACGTGCAAAAATACAATTTACATATAAGATTAATGGTCCTGGACTCAAATGTATAATCAAGCGACGCTCCTTTTTATTTATGTGGTAAATAAATGTTATATATCATTGGTTATTATGTACTCTTGAAGTTTATGGATGGATGGGGCGAGGTAATAGTCTTCTCACTTAACTACCGTTCTCACAGAATCCTCTCATCTAACGGGACTGACGAAGATAATTCCATTACTGAGCCAAATGTGAACTTGTACCTACAATTATTAGACACATTATACTTATAGGCACAACAAGAGTATCATTATAAATTTATTATAGTGTAGGATGTTATAATGACCTGTATTTTGATGATTGTTTTATCGTTATATATAGAAAGCACTATATATTGTCGAGTATTCGGTGCCTACTCTTGTTGCTAAAGTAGTCCAGTCATGCGATAGCATTATACTAAATATCGCAACCCATAAACTTGACCAAGCGGTTTATGTTACCGTTTTTATAGACTCATTTTAAACCTTAAGTGCTTATTGTACAACAGATTTTCGTTACAAATGTATAAGCTCCGTAACCTACTAAATTCCAATTTCGAGTAGTGCCCGCTGATAACTAAGCATTGTGACCAGAACTTTGAAGCACGAAGGGACCGTTACATAAATCTATACTAATATTATAAAGAGGAAAGGTTTGTATATAAGTATGTTTGTATTGAATAGGCTTCGAAACTACTGGACCCATTTGAAAAATTCTTTCACCAAAGAAAAATATTCAGCCTGAGTGACATAGGTTATATTTTCTTTTATAAAACGAATCTTATGTCCACCCGTGCGAAGCCGGGACAGACCGCTAGTTATAAATAAACAAGCTGTTATGTATATCTTGAGTAACGTAAATGTAGTTTTACGTTCTTGCGCTGCAAACAAAAGTGGAGGCTAGTGTAAACTGCAGACAAGTATGTCGGCTTAATACAGCGAGTAGGTAGACATTTATGTCGAGCAAATTTCAGACTCAAAAAGCCCTGCCAACCACATAAGGTACTCGGCGTGATGATTGTTATGATATCTTCTTTCTAATGCCGTTTAAGTCATGAGTCTCCTAAAACATATGGAATAGAGCCTGTTTTTACTAACACATTTTTATTGCGAAGAGCCGTGGTGGCCGAGTGGTTCGAATAATTGCCTGCGACACAAAGATCGCAAGTAAAGTGATTAGTCACACTACGAGCTTTACGGTGAAGGAAAACATCGAGAGGAAACCTGCATATGTTGAGAAGCAATTCAAAATCAAAAGGTATGAATAGTCGTGCTTGAATAACAGCGACGGTCTCGCCATCTGTCACGTTGGCACCTAAAATATATCTCTGGCGGAAAGTGGGCGGGTGGGTACAACCTATACACCTAACATCTCTGCTTACCCCTTCTTATCTTTGACCTCCTCCTCCTCCTGGCTTCCCCACAAGGCTTGAACGCCGTTTTAGCATGATAGTGATGAATTAAACTTATATCTTCGTTTATAATTAGATCAAGACAGTACCAACCATAAATCAAACAAAAAACGATTAATAATAAATAGATTCAAGTGCGTAATACGTGGCCAGTTAAATGCCTCAAGCAAGCGTAACAATTTGATGTCGATTGCAATGCGGCTGCTGGACGGCCTTCGAGTTTCCGATTTATCTATTGTCTAGAGCGTAACAAGTTCTAAAACAAAGATTGTGTTACACCCAAATCAAGTATCATGAATATCGAGCAAGTTTAAAATCGTATTCAAAGTAAGACTGATGTCGAAATATGTGTAACTCGATACTAGTCTGTCCGACAAACTTACAAAATTTGACAGTTTGATTACAATCGGACACTCAGTCACAATCACCTATGTCTAAAAGTTCATCCAATCTTTCTAAATTCACCAGAAATCTTGTTCTAAAAACATTTAGCGGATTTCATTACCATTAGATATCTATTCGGTCCTAAGAACTTTAGGTAGGTATTACGAGTATAACTACCATTCTGGTTCTTCTATTTCCAAACAGCGTAAGGGCCACACTACAAAATACGTTTATGGCCAATATATAAATGATATCATTTCAATTAACAAATAAGTTATATTACCTATATCATATTCACATTTCACATAACAATTTTTTTTTTCTTATTTATGTTTTACGTTCAAAGAAGTGCAATAACAGCGTATTGTTCTTATCTTAAGAATAGAGCGTTGTGAGATGACCCGAGTCCCGGCGGTCATTCGAGCGTTGACCTCAGCAGAGTACCCGGATTCCGTCCTCATTGACAATTTGCCGGCGATATTTTACGAGTAAGCACGTCAATTCTTAGATACAAACGAATTGCAGAACACTATTAGCTTATACCATCAATTTGCAGTTAGCATAAGTATTTTGTGCTTGTCAGGCGATTGAAGATTTTGTCATTTTCACTAAGTTTAAATATATTTTTAATTAGGTCCATCTATATCATTTACCGTGCTCTGGTCAAGTAATATTTTGTTTTAGTTTTAAAATGTTACATAATAAAAAAAGCAGAAACCAAAGTGCGTTCTAGAAAGATAAGTGCTCATGGATAATGAATTTTTGACGCTAACTATATTTTTAGCTAACTATAACATCTCATCTACATCTCAATTACCGGCTTCGTCAACAATTTGACGTATGACAAATAGTATTCTTCACTCGAGCTAGAGCAAGGAACAAAAAGATACGCCATACAAATCGTTATTTATATGCCAACAAACAAAATTAACATGATTTCATGGCAATTCGTTATAACTCTAGAGTATGTCACATTGACGCTGCCATCGAATAGTTTTTCAACAAGTTCTTGACCTTCACAATGAGTAAGCTGTGTACTTTTAAAATATCTGTTAACGTCTCCGTGTACCTACCTACATTCGATGTTTTAACCTACAGTCAATATAGGGAAATACGACGGAAATTATATGGAATTGTCCACCATCGAAATAGAATCTAATCTTAAAGTCTTGTAGTTTGTAGGAGTTTTTCTGAACTTAAGTACAGTGATTAGTCACACTCAAAACATCGAGAGGAAACCTGCATACGTCTGAGAAGAAATTCAAAGGCGTATGTATGTATAGTCATGCTTGAGTAATGGCGATGGACTCGCCATCTGTCACGTTGGCACCTAATATACCTCTGGCGGAAAGTGGGTGTGTGGGTATTACATATACACCTCTGCCTACCCCTTCGGGGACCCTTGTAGGAAGGCGTGAGGATATACAATCTTTTATTTTGATTGTTTAAAATATCTATTGGAGGAACAGAACACAAAAAGAAATGCAGGTAATAAAAAAATATATCTGCATTTATTATCGTGAATTATATTCATGACCATAAACTTAATAGGTACATATATATATTCGAAGTGTTTGTTACCAGTATCAGGCTGTTACTGTCTGTATTTCATCTAGATGTTGCTAGCTAGGCCATTGGTAGGATGGAAGCTATCAGACGAGATCGTGTGGACGGAGTCGTGCACGTCGCCTAGGGCGCGACCCTTCGGTCGACTCGACTCGAGAATTACGTTTCCTCTGCCTGTATATTAATATAAATTCCTCCCTTGGGCACTTTTATTACTCTTTCGCAAAGTTCGCTGGTAAATTTAAGTAGAACACATAAACAGATTGAGCACATAAAAATATCACTAACACCTATTGTTCCATTGAAAATCGATGATTGATTTGAGAACGACAGAAGCCATTTTCGTTAAAAGGGATGCTCAGTGCAACTCAAGTAAGGTCAATATTATTGCTTAGTAAAAATTGCAACTCAGGCAAACGAATTGTGGCTTGTAAAACACAGGCTCTATCTAGATGTAGTCGTAAAAGAGTTCGATACTTCTCATTTATTTTTCTTAGCGAAGCTTAGTCGTAAACAGAATGATCACTTAAAAAGTTTCCAAGCATCCAAATAAAGTTCACATAAATAAAACAGCTAAAACTGTCTCAGATTAGGTCTGTGGCAGCTCTACTCTGAAATACGAACTTACCGCGGTACAAAGCAAAATCATGTACCGGACACTTATGCACATTTGAGGTCGGACCAAATGAATTTTCCATTTATTCAAGCCATAACCATTGAATTCAGAGCTCACGTTGTTTAATTGTTGTTGTACCTATATTTTAAATACTTAAATTTGAACTTAAAAGTTAGGGAAATACCTACTAAACTTTACTTAATGATAAGCATCAAAACTGAGAGAAAGAACTAAAACTACATACATACCAGCTTCAGTAAATGGTTAAAGACTTGCATAAGGGTAAAACTAAAATGCTTTCGGGAAGCACTACAATAAAGAAATAGGTAATTTGTTTTATTACATAGACATTTCTTAAATGCACCTAGAGGTTGCTTGGTAGGTGTTAACTGGCATAGCGACGAGCAAGCCGCAATTTATAACCACAGATAATTTTTCATTGGAACAATATAAGGGCGACATGCCAATGGCGTGTAGTGGCCATACAAGGTAGTCGAGCGGCAATGAAGCACTGCAGGAAGTCCTTGTACACCGTTCCTTATGAATGCAGTTAACAAATCAATACAATTATATGCACATTTAACGTCGGTGCAGTCTATTAGCCAGTACCTTTAATTAATGTGTTACTTTTGCAGAATGCCGACGGAAGCAGCGGTGACTTCTACCCAGTGGTGACAGCCACATGCAAGAGCAATGTTATGTCAATCAAGATCAACTTCAATGAAGCGTTCAATGGAATCGCACACGCAAGGGAATTCAGGTAATACCTGAAACTAATACATTTTGAAATCGTTAAAGCGAACCGAGTGATAAATTGTTATCTCATTTATTTTATTACTTGAAGCCCGCTGTACTCGAACCATGTGATCCTGGGTGGAAGCACTGCAGAATTCGACTTCAAATACTTTTTTTTCTATGTGAGCTTTGTTTTAAGTGCGTATGGCTATAGAAACGGCTTGGGTAGTACAGGCGGACCGTATACTTTTTTGCCATATAACATATTATAATTATAACAAAATACGTTCGTTCATTGGATTTAACTCAATTTACCTACCATTTCAGAACTCCAGCGTGTATGGCGCTAGGCAATGGCACTGAAGCGCTCAACTTCGACATAAACCTCATGGCTGCCCAGGGGTCTCCTGAGTACTGTGGGGTATTTTGGAACAACGTGAGTTAATAATACATATTTATATTGTCTATACCCTTGAAGGTAACACGGATCCCAAATATGTAATGAAAAGTCCTATGACCAACATGACTAATCAGTCTCAGGCATGGCTATGGCTAGTTATAAGTTATTATTACCTACTATCCGATCTATGTGATCTGACAAATCAATCTAAC
>JACCPG010001168.1:0-44391 GCA_016069955.1 Drepana arcuata | reverse complement strand
GGGGGCCCTTGTGGGAAGGATGAGGATAAACACTTGAACATTTGGGGATTCCTATCAGCGTAACACTTCAATAGGCGAATGAGCGAACCGATGAATAGCTAGTGGACAATAGGAATGGGAGCCACGGTCCTTAATAGTAATGATAAGAAGAAAGGAATTTTTAAGGGTAGGCAGAGAGTATAGAGCAATTAACAAGCATTTTTTTTGTAAACCATCCCTCTGTGAACTGAGCCATATAAGTAAGGTACCTATGAGGTTATCGAAAATCGTTTGTGAGATACCCATAATGTTTTATTAAATGTCATCCGCAATAATGAGGTGCGAGGGATAAAGCATCTGCGAGAGAGGCGTTACAGAAATATGTGCGAAGTGTTATGGAGTGTCGTTGTAAGTCAATGAAGCGGCAAATGGGGTGCTCTCGCAGCGCCGGCGAAGGCGCACTCTAATAAATAAAATTATGCCTCAGAAATTACAAGAATACGCGTGCCACCAGCGATCTACGCGAGATTGGATGCTGGAGTTTTCATCGATATCCCCAAATAATGAGCGTGATATGTTCGCGCCAAGGTTACCAAGTCGGTTTTCTGACAAAAATAAACGGATATTTCTCTACGCAAGGCCCTTACCATAACATCTTTCGTCATCATTATTAAGGAGTGCGAAAGGGACGCATTTACAGACGTCATACACATATCTCGCTTACACATTTTAAAACTAGATATGCCTCGCGGCCTTCTTTAAATTCATATTCGCTACCTTGGATAGTAATATGATTTAAAGCTTTTTTCGATAAATGAGCTATCTATCTGCAAAAATATTTTATCAAATCTGTTTATTGGCGAGTTCTAATAAAAGAAAACACCTCTGCCTCTTAGAACTATAGCTTTAGCTTATGGTTACTTGGTAAACTTACTTTTATTATTATACCATAACTATGGTAAGTCCCTAGAATTCTAATACGTTATGTATTAGAATACCTATAAACAAGGTTTATTGAGAAAATGAAACAAGTCTTATTATGTCGGTCTTTATATAAGGGCACAAAGCGAAATCTCAACATTTTGTCAATACTCGTTATTAATAATTACATCGTAGGATTACGTAGATCATCCCAGTCAATGAATGTATAAAAGATTTACTTGTTTTTAATTATTTACCAAATAAGGGCATCCTTATCCCGTATTTTCGGCATTTTCGCCGGATTTTCATAAATATCCCCGAGGCAATGCCAAGAGGCGTTAAAGGTATAATACGTTATTGTTGTTATTATTGATCGTAACTGAACAAGTCATACATTTATTCACGAATTCAATCTAAGATCTCTAGATACGTAAATATAAAAAAAAATAACAAATATCAGTTTGCGTCGCTCGGTGTCGAATGAATAAACTACTTTTATAAGACTTTATGTCTATTTTCCAATATCTCACCAATTAGTATACTGAAAGTGTTAGAATTGACTTCTTCTAAATTATGTAAGCGAAAAATATTTTAGGAACTAGGGTTAATAAAAGTTAAAGGATGAAAGGAAGGGGGAAAGTCAGAAGTAACTACCTCTCCAAGATTGAGATGCATCAGTTAGTTTTCTATAAGACTTACGCCGTAGTTGACAGAGATCCAATGTAGAAATCTAATAGACTGAGCAGGTCTTCGTAGAGTCCAAGCACGTTCCTTATTCCAGGCACACGTAGGACACAGATTCGATTTGAGACGTTGCGTTTCGAAATTAACTACTTCAATAGGAAAGGTCGACACAATAAGTGAAAAATAAAATAGTTAAAATATATTGCCAATTCTATCTGCATTCGGAAATAAAACAAGAGCTTGAAAAGAGATAAATGAAAATATCATTAGGAAAATTACCTCATACATGCGTCTGGGAAGAAATTTATAGAAGTATGGACAGTCGTGTACGAGCGATTGTAACCGACTAGTTATCTATCACATTTTAAGCTAAATATATCTGCAGAGAAAATACGAAAAGTACACCCCTGCACAGCCTTCCGAAACCCTTGTCGAAAGGCGTGAACATATTAGAAGCAGAATTTTGAAGCGAAGGAATACTGGGTTTCGCTTTGGATTTACATCAAGACTCAAGAAGAATAAGGAATAGAGCAGTGACTCGGTTCACTGACACTGATCCATTCAATACCTGAAAATACTCAGACAATTGTTTGACTAACGGTAAAATGTAACTTTTATGTTCAGAGAGAGTGATGAACAATTTGTCAATAGTTTTGTAATGAAGCGACGGTCGTTGCTCCGGGCTAATGATCCAGTTTATCTACCAAATACTAGTGTCTATGGATTCGCGTTACTTCAGGTTGGTACATCAAATTGCATTACATTGCCATATTAGCACTGGTAATATTGAAATCTACTGAATCATCTACGAAAATGTATGAGTAAGGATTTTTTTACAGCTTCATGGTATATTTTTTCTCTGAATTAACACATAGCTTAGCACTGTACTGTTCATAATAAACTCCTTGGTGCAGTCAAAGTTCGAACATCATCATCATCAGCCCACACTAGTCCACTGCTGGACATAGTCCTCCCCTAACGAGCGCCATAGCGCCCTGTCTTCAGCCTGCTGCATCCAGCATCTGCCACTAGTCCTTCGCAGATCGTCATCCCACCTGGTAGGAGAGCGTCCAGTTCGAACATGTAATCTTGAATTTGCAAGCTGTTATTCGAACCTCTATTACCACGGCTTCTATTAAATACGGATGCTCTTACAATGAACTTACAAAGCATAAGAGCGCGAATAATCAGTATTACTGTATGTATGTATTTTATATACAAATTAACTAGAACCCTAAGTCATCCAACGATGTCTGATTTCATATTCAACAAAAGCGATTTTCCAACTACATTTGATGAAGTAGCTTCCTGTGGCAATGACGTCACCAATCCAATCAGATAAGATAGTCTTTACAACTGTATAAATTACAGTAATTATTCGGATCTGTTTCAGCGTACGGAATTGTTCGGATCTACGTGTGTGTCACGTTGTATCACGGGGGATTGTCTCAGAGGCAATAATAAATAATATTACACGGGAGAAAATGATTACGTGCTACCCTACCGGGGCGTAACCGTGCCCTCCTCGTATTAAAGTGATATTGCTTATATGCTTACCATTAAGGCTATGCGTTTCAAGTAAATTAAGACCAATTTGCACAGGTTTTCCCACAGAATATGAGAATTTAATTTATGAGCGGCGTGACGGATATAACTTGAGTGAATGCGTAATGAACGAGTTTAATTTAATTTCATGTGAACACGATTTAAGTGCCCAAGTTGGCAGCTTGGTTGGTCTTAGCTCTGAGCTTACTTTCACAGGGTCGCGGGTTCGATATGCTCACCCAAAACAAACATACGACCTTAGTAGTGTTGAGTTTGTTTGCATGTACATTTTGTGTAGAACTCTCATGATGGAAGAGAATAGTGTGCTAGTAAACTGTAATTGTTTTATCATCATAATGCGATCTTTACAGGTTATAGATCCTAGCCTTATTTACTAAGATCAATAAATGTATTACCTTTTGAACTTGGTGGTTCTATTCAAGAGAAATGTTCGAAAGATTAAAAAGTAGTAAATAAGTTATTTTATAGGATTTTGTACTCAACAGGTGACGACTGCGTACCGTTTAGTAAGCCTGTCAATCGAAGGCGTATGTTCGTTTGGATGCACGTCCAGAGAGGCGGTAATTGCTCACCGAGGTCGGTACGATGATCTGGGCCGTGCCTATCCCCGCATCATTCACGATAATGGCGGGGCCTATGTCTCGCCCGTAAATGTAAATCGCTCTAATTTATACGCGCGATAACGTCGCCGCACTGCTGTTAACTGTAATTATATTACCGAGCGAGGACGTGTTGATCAAAACCTCCGATTAAACGCTCGTGATGCGAAACGGGAAAAAAATTTCGCCGCGCCGTGCCCTGTGAACTCGGGTCAATTTACTGAGTATACCCTATACAAATTCTAATAACGTTCGATTAGGTATTCAAATTAATTATCCCACGCTACGAAAATAATGCGGTGAATATATTTACTATTCAGGAAGAAAACGAGTGGAATTGGTATTTTTTTCTGCTTTCAAGCATAGATACGAAAATCTACTTTGGTTTTTTGTTCATTTAATTAAAATAAAAAAATATAAAATTAATAATATGTAGTATTATAACTCGGAGAGAGCGCTTCAAGTTCACGACGTTTTGTCTACTTCTTTATGGTAGTACCTAGGAAATTATGACACGTAATAAGGTCCTTAATTAAGTATGTATTAAGCTTGAGACACGGGTAATATTAGGTGAGCAATAAGCACACAGACACAATGCCCCAATGGGCAATCTATTTGAGTAATTATCCGCTAAGGGCCATTGTCCGCCATCTTGTCCGAGCGGAATGAGCCTTGTTCGCCGAATGCTCGCCTGTTATGTACACGGTTTTGGTGTTCACAGTGACAGTACCCCGGAGTGTCTTCAACGACCATACAAACACTTATCGCCTCCTCTACACTACTGTTATTCATGAGGTTTGTTCCTGCGGCTATGCGCTCCTGGTACTGTTGATACCGGTTTATTAATAAATATAATCTTATAATGTATATTTACCTATACACATACACCTCTGCCTACACCTTCGGGGAATCTTCGAAAGCGGAAAGTATAAACAGTCTAATTAATCTCTGTATTCTCGCTCTCCTCTCTTCTTCATATCCTCACGCCTTCCCACAAGGGTCCCCGAAGGGGTAGGTAGAGGTGTATAGGTGCCAACGTGACAGATGGCGAGTCCATAGTAATTAATATGGAAGAAGCGAAAGAGGTCTGCTAGTTATGTATGAAAGGTTACGAGTTCCGTAACAAGAGTAAAAATTGCTACGAAAATGTAATCCCATGTTTCATTTATGTACTAATGGCGATAGAAGCTTCGTTACAAATAGGCACGAATGAGCCACGAAATGAAACACGTAACGATGTTTAATTATAGCACTAGATAAGTTAACAATCTTGAAATCCGGGGTCTGACTGTGGCTTATCTGACGCCAAATGTTTCAAAGAACTTTTAACGAGTTTAAAGTTGGGCCAAGTGTAGTGCACCCGCAGCGCTTCCTAGCTTAAGATTAATTAAACAATTGCACGATGGCTCCTTGAAAACACTCTGACATGTCTCGGACTGTCGTCGCCAACGTTGCCAAATTAAAGCTATAAATCAAAATCCAACGAACGGAAATGTAATAATGAAGAACTAACTCCGCCCGGAAAAGAGGCAACAATACTTCGCCGGGTTCCATTCGTTTCTTGCCGAGGGGATGTTAAGGAAATATCACGGTAACGCAGTTACCTTGCATTTCATGGCAACGGGATGATTCACGAGTCTGCATCTAGTTCGAAAACCTATATTTTTTCAACATATATTTTTTTACTTTTTCTAAATGTCTTTGAAAGCATATAAACGGTACTGATGACAAACACAGCGTATATTTTGTTTGTCTGGCTATCAGTATGTTTTCGTTCGACCGATTTTGACTGGACTTTCACTTTTATACCTAGTTATTTACAATATAATATTTTTTCATAAGTATATATTTGTATATGTATAATCAAGTGTAAATCGGACGAAGCCGTGGGGCAAGTTGATCAGTAAAGTCGATCCGAATTATCATAAACATAAATAACTCACTGACCAAGTGGTAGTAAGCTATAACAATGTAATTGTCTGGAATTTGACATGACGAGATTCTATCGTATAGGGACGGACAACGGACTATTCTGAGACGTATGGAACAGGACAAGTCCACTCGTTGGGAGACCAACGGAGGTATTACATGACACTAAACAAGACCTACTAATATAGCCTAGTCTCCCTAATGTATTACAATTATGTAGAAACCTTTCCCTATACCACACGGACATTTTGTCTAAATTACAGGCTATACAGGCCACGTAAGGGTACATCGCTTACGCTCTTGAATTTTGCAGAGATATCACCGTAACGAAAATCGGTTAGGGATATTATTATAATTAACGTGTTTCGTGAAATAGTTTAATTGCACCTAGGCAACTTTATAGGTATTTATATAAAAAAAAATGATATGTTTATCAGCGTATGTTGTTTATCAGTTTATTGAGCAATACTTACAGATTTTGTACGGTATGGTGGTGTATTTGATGGTTGTGTTGTAATTGCTCAGTACGAGGATCCCTATATCCGTTCAGCCTTACAAAAGTTTGTTTTCGGCATTCTGTAATAACATAACTTTACCGAACACTAAGTTATGTGAGGTGTAAAATTGATAACCTCATTCGGAAAAACGAAGTGCAGTGCAGAGTTGAAATTTACTACGGGTGAGAAGGTGAGTTTGTAACATCGGTTTCGTTAGGGGCGGCTCGTAACTCAGCCACAATTTATGTGCGTGCGCCGCAGACGCACTAAAAGATTAGTCGCTTACGCCAAGCTCTCGACCCCAGACACTAACGCTCGATACTAACAACTGGTACATTTGTAAATAACGCTTTTAATCTCACGTAAAATGTGCACAGAAAGTGCTATTTTATTACGTTTAACTCTTTGGACTTTAGAGCACCTCGTTCCGTTTTATATCTATTTGGGAGTTTTGACTTTTTAATAAGATTTACGATACCCATCTTAAAGCTGGTGCTCGCTGCGTTCTTATATTGTAGCAGTGCTGCTACAAATGGTTGGAAATTCAAAGGTTGTCGCTATCTTCGTTTTTACTATTGACAAACGGCTGCCATTAAAGAACCCATTGCTATCGGTGTCGAATTGTTATCATTTTGGAGTTTTCAATCAGTCAATGCGGAAGAGACAAAGTATAGTATTTATAAATGGGATTTTGGATCATATAATAAGGCATAAAGTTGTTTTTTTATTTTCAACAAATATTTTTTATAGCATTAAGGGGGTCGTGTGGTTTACAGCTTCTTAATGTATCGATGGAAAAGGTGGTATCATGCCGGATATCGTTGAGAAAGTCATAGAGGTACTAAAATAAAATGAACAATATTTTAATGTTGAAACATTTTATCTAAATAAAAATAATGGTCATATTTGTCGAACTACCAAAATATTTTTTATAAGTTTACATCCGAATTACTTGTTTATAAATAAAATATTCTGAACAAGTGAACAACAGACGTGGGAAATCGGGGTAAAGTTTACGACTATGAAGTTTTCCGCCGCGCCAGCTTCCGGATGTACTAACAGTATTGAATTTGTATCCGGCCGACTTTGTCCGGACAGCCGGCTTTTGCATACTGCACGACTAATTTAAAGGAATACAAAATGTGAGAGTCTATAGCGTATCATATTGTTAAGCTAACATGCTATTTGTTTGATGAGACTTTAATAGTATTCCAATTATTTTATGGTACTTAAATGACTCAATAAGTGTTCCTGTGTTCCCGATGCTGTATAAAAGTTTTATTAATCTGGTTTAGTGGGGACCACTGTTGGAAAACAAAGTCCAAGGAAGTCAAGGAATAGAATCAGAAGAAGAGAAAACTTTGAACTTGTATGAAGAAAATGATTAATGTGTACAAAGCGAAAGATGTCTGAAAATCTAGAGTGAACTGGCGCTCTACTCGCTACCCTACACAGCGAGGAACTTAGTATGACGATATGTATGTGTGTAAAGAATCAGGTTTAACTTTGTGGAAATTCATCTTGTTTCTGTTTTTGTTAATAACACTTACAAATCCCACTGACCATTGCAAAATTGATTTCTGCAGGGTGGGATTGACAATGAGGGAAGTCAAAGAAGGGTCACGGCATGCGGTCAGTCAAAGGTACTCTGACATAATAATGTATAGATATTTTACAATACAACTATGGGTGCTGCGTATTGTATGTGACACAGACAATGCGTGAGACGACCCAGTGATGATTGTTATTAAAAAACTACACTAACATTCATGCTCGCGTATAAACCCAGAAAATGCCACAAAGTACGTATTCATTTCTATCCTTTGAATGTTATTTGAATGCAAACTCGTTGAAATGGCTCACGAGATACAAGACATCCTTTGATATAGATAGACTGCAACGTTGGTGTTTGAGGTTCTACATAAATCTTTCATGGTATGATTTGTTATTACATTGACCATGTTTAATAATAGCAGTACATTTGGACGTTTGCACACTACCTGGAGCCATATAAAGCCGAGCTTTTATCAAGGGAACTATTCAACGTACATACATGCATAATCAGATTGTTAACTACATAACTGCATAGGTCATACAAGACTAAGGTACAAATACTCATGGTAATTAATTACACACGCTGATCTTAACGGGATTCGGCTTCAAGCAACCCGGCCGGGAGTTCTGTCCACTTACTCAATCTATGATTTTATTATTACAATTGGGTTTATCTATTATTAATCTATTATTACAATAATCTATTATTACAACTGGTGATTTTATTATTACAGTTGGCACCTAATATACCTCTGGCGGTAAGTGGGTGTGTGGGTATTACCTATACACCTCTGCCTACCCCTTCGGGGACCCTTGTGGGAAGGCGTGAGGATATATTATTATATTATAGTACAATAGTAGTGATTTCTGATATCCCACGTTTTTTTATACAAATATGGGCGTACTATTGCATACAGTAGTAGCGTCAACGCAATGGGTCACACAAATGTGGTCTATTAATCGTTTAAGATTTGTCACGGTTCAAGTAATGTGGCGTGTCCTGTATAATATTTACCTATTATACAATTTTGTGTTTTGACACTACTTGCGTGTGATGTTCTCCAATTAAAATCAATATTGGTTCAAGAGCAATGTGAATACTAAGCCCCTTTTTTCGAGACATTTTATCCATACGCCGCTTAACCGCTACAGCAAGCTTGAGCAAAATCCAAACACCCATCCTTACAAAGGTATTTATGATATTAATACGTAGGATCCTAACAACACCGCCGAAGTTATAATCTGAAACATGCTCCGTACAGTTTATTGCTTAATATTATTCGGAAGCAGAAGTGAATAATGTATTCAGGTTATGAGGCTTGGAGAATAAATAACTATAACTTCTAAGCCCCGTTTATTATGATGTACATAATGGAGCAACCTCTTTTAATGAAAAATACTATTAAATATGCAACTGAAATCAGTATATCTTCTATAATCGATATATATATATATATATATATATATATATATATATATATATATATATATATATTAGAATCGATAATCTATATATCACTTCGTTTATCTCATTCTATCGTAAAAATATTATTAAGTATACTTATAAAGAAAAAGATTTCAGGTTATTACAATCATAATCGTGTAAAATTTGTACATATCTTATGATAAATTAGATACTAATGAATCTCTGTACCAAAAAAAAAAAAAATCCATGGGACAATCCCACACACATTGACATGGCTCCAAATTCTGCAAAACTCGTGTTATGGGAACTAGACATATTTACGATATATTTACTTATTTAGATAGATATATTCATAAATATATAGGACATCCAAGACTATATATATATATAATATCTGACCTCAGCGGGAATCGAGCCCGCGACCTCAAGTTTGGTAGTGAGCAGCTCAAAACGCAAATTTTGTTCAGCCGTTCGCGTGTCATTGAATATAGTTTAATAATTAAGAACGCGCTATTGAACTTTCCATGTATCGTAAATGATTTTTAATTAATTAACAGTATCAAAAGGCAAAGGAAATACAGTTTACATCTAAAGTAAATTACATTTTAACTTCTAATGAAAAGTACTTTGTATCGATAACGGTTACTTATATGAAATCAAGATTCTTGTAATGTACCATAAAATTTATACGATTCATTTTATAGTCGGTTGCTGTTGGTAATCCATCAACAACAGTTCATATAAATGGACCGAATACAGTACCCCATAGTAATTATTCCAAATGTAGATAAGTTAGTATATTTATGTTAGTAGTCAAATATTGGTTTTCACATTACTAGAATCACCTACATTTAAGTAAAAAGAGTCGTGGTGGAGGTTGTTTGCCACATTTGTGGCATTTAGAAAAATATAAATAATAAAATAAAGGAAAATTTAAGAATGCGAAATGATTAGTTACACCACGAGCTTTACGGTGAAGGTAAACATCGAGAGGAAACCTGTATACGTCTGAGAAGAAATTCAAAGGCGTATGTATAGTCGTGCTTTAGTAACCGGTGATGGACTCGCCATCTGTCACGTTGGCACCTAATATACCTCTGGCGGACTTTCCGGGTGTGTGGTTATTACCTATACACGTCTGCCTACAATTGTGGATTGTTTTGAATTGTGCAATACAATTGCGTACGACCCTTTTGGGAAGGCTTGAGGTTTTGGCTTGAGTTTGCTTGCATTATATTATTATCTTTTGACAACTGTATATTAAATATCGTAACTGTGGTTTGGGACGAAACAGTGCTTCTTGGGGTTGTCATTTAGCTGCGATGACCTAAAACTCGACTACTCCGACGAAAAATAACAGTGAGCAATAATTCTGTGCGCAGCCCCTATTAATTGATTAGGGCGATAATTGCGTCCTAAATTTTTATAGGTTATGTCGATAGAAATGTGGTCGAAATTACCCTATAGCATGGGGGTGGGGGTGGGGGCGACGGGACTCCATGGCGTCGGCGAGGGGCGGGAATGTAATATCAGTCCACTAGTGATATTGCGGTTTCTAACTCGCGTGCTCGGCGTTGTACGCTCGCCAAGTCTTTATATATATATTTATAATTTACCTACTAGCTTTTTGCTTGCTGCCACTTCAGCTGTGTATTAAATTATTAATACGTCTCAGGGCTGCTGTTTAAATTTTTACGTGAATATGTATCTTTAAACATACAAATAAACATGTATGAGCAAGAAATATCTCTGTCGTATTTATTTATTCATCTTGTACCTACTTATTAGGCTTCCTGCATCTATATATATTTTTAATGGCAAATGATGTAGATATATTATATATATACATCATTATATATAGATACTAGCTGTGCCCGCGACTTCGTCGGCGTGGACGGCTTTTTATCTTTCGTAAAAATGCTTTTTTTTTCATTAAAATGTATCCTATGTTACTTCTAATACCTCCAAGGATATGTGTACAAAGTTTTATGATGATCGGTTAAGTAGTTTTTACGTGAAAGCGTAACAAACAAACTTACATTCACATTTATAATATTAGTAAGGATATGTATTTGATATATATGATAATAAATTTAGCACCCACATTTCGTTGAAGTTATATACAATAGCTTCTATGTAACGCTATCATCGTCACTCAAGAACGATTCCACGTAGTATTAGCTTTTAAGACTTGCAGGTTTGCCTTACGATGACAAACCACTGTATATATGTACATATATACACATACATATCAATATATGTGATAATGTAGCTGAAAATACTGTACTATTCATATAGTGTCTAATATCTAGTAATGCCATGTATCCGGGGGTCGAACCGCACAGCCACACGCTGGGGCGATGCGGACTCTATCATTTTTATTATCTGCCTTTTATGTTATTAATGCAAATGGCATACTATTCATATCTCGCAATTTGCAATTACTTTGTATTAGTATTATTATTATATATATTTCCTTTCATCATCATTCATTAATATTCATATCTTCACAGCAGTAAGGTCCTTGGAAATGAAGTGTAATAGCACCTGTCTTTCGGCAGGTAATATGTGGTTATGTCCGCATATGGCGATATTTGACCTGATATGTATATGGACATATATAGATTAATTATATCTGGAGATATTATTATATGATCTCCGCTTCTGACTATAACTCAATCCCTCTAAAACTCGTAACTGTATACTCAGTATAGATATAAGATGACAAAAAAAATCTCATTTACAAAAAGTCTCTATGCATCGAACAAAAATGATATCAATAATAATAATATTGCCTTTAACTCATGGTGGCAATACTGTATTGGCATTGAATGTTCAAAAATTTGATAAAACAAAAGATTACATTTTAATATTCACAAACGTCAGTTGCCAAATTAATGGATTCCGCTACTGGATATTCTTCGGAAACTACAATAAATGCTGCGTACAGTTAGCGACAAAGGTACATCGACAAAATCAGAATTTCACTGTACTGTTTAGTCCTAATCCAATAAGTAATCTCAATCTCTCCACTTAATGTCACCTTGTTTTCATCGGAGCGCTGTGGAAAGTAATTTCAGATTGAAAAGATCTTCACCAAAGACCAGTAATTTTGTTAATGTTCTTTCGTCTTTGACTGTACAGTTGTTCGAATTTGTACCGTTTTGTTTGTAAGTTATATTATTTTAAAGTATTTTAATTAAAACTGACATTGTTTGTAGGAAGAAGATTATGACAAGCCGGCGGCGCGGCGCTTGACGAGGACAAAAAGATTTTGCGGAATTCATTTCACCAGCGCAGGGTTTGGGAAAGGGTAAAAATTATCCAAGTTTTCGACCGAGAATTGTTAGCTTTTTAACGAAGCCAAATTGTCATTAATATTTAAAATCATGAGATAGACTTGAGATTATTTGTTTAATTTGAATGCTATAACCTAATTGTGAAATATCGCAGTTAAGGTATTTTTATCGATTACGTAAAGGAGACAACGTCGAAGCGAGAAATATTTACACCAGATTAATAATTTGATGTACTCAACATTATTGAAATGTATAAAAGCATTAAGCTTACGATTTCTTTCAATTATGATTAAATTTTGATATAGATTTGTGTAAAATATTTGTCATTTATAGATACATTCAAAATTAAAAGTGTAATAAAACTAATTAGATGACACTAACACAAATGAAATGTAGTGGTTCTGACACAGCTGAAGTCGTTAATCTGTTATTAAATGGGAGCTATAAATGTCAACCCTAGAGCGTCCGTCGACTGCGCGACTGACAGACACGGACCATTGTTACTTACAAAAGAAGAATAAATCTTGATTTCAAATATACATTCTAAATAAATAAAATTGAAATAAATATCAAGAAACTTTAAAGTTATATAAAATAATCTGTACTGCAAATGAACATTGTGGTGAAAAAAAAATGTTTGTACCTGAAAAATAAATCTTTTTCACGATTTTATTTTAAACTTTTGTAGGCGCTGTTAATATGTACTATCATATTTTATAGACTTGGTACTTAGGAGCTGTAAAAATTACATTACATTACCAAGCGTCTCTGAGCTAACCTGTCGACGGACGGACAGACAGACGGACGGCGTTAGTTTATTACGGAACTTTAAAAAAAGTGTACTGTTTTATTCTAGCGATATTGATATCAAGATCATCTTTATGCCATTGCCACTTGATGTAGATTGTAAATAAAAATAAATTTATCTGTTATTTTGAGAATGTCACTGCTGACGCATTGTGAATATTACGGACTTAAAATTCTACTCTAAGCAAAAGAAACGTTTTTCATCCCAACTATAAAATGACAAAATAAAGCTTTTCTTTCAGTCTCCTCTAGACTTACAGTGGTTTTTCACTTCATTTACATTCATCAGTTTCTTGATACTTGCTTGCTCTCCAATTTTGAGGACTTTTAACATATCCATTCTCAATTGGTCCCCACAACTTGATCTAGGCACCTGGGCTTCCTCTACGTTTCTTTTAGCCTCTTTCTAATTCGTATCTGATTTCACAATCTTTCGTCACTCAGCTTTCCTATATGTCCAAATCAAAGTTGCATTGAGAAGACTTTCTCAATCTTACAAATTTAACGAGCTCATAGACAGCGCCACGAAGACGCGCAAGTAAACAATAAAGTCGTGAAAGACGCTTTGCTTAACGAATCGTGATACATGAAAGACGATACTTTAAATTAATCTCCGAATTATATTTACGAGCGAGGTATTTAATGTTGTGTAACCTCGGCGTAATAACAAGAGATAAGTGTAAGTAGTGTGACACGGGCCGGTCGCGCTGGCTCGTTCCGCCAGATCATTGTTATTTATCTGGGTGCCTCCCTGCTTTTATTTCGTCCGTGTCCGCCTCGGTTTATTTGTCTTCGGGATCTGAGGGTACATTAACGTATTTTTCTTCTTTATTAGGGAGACGGTCGGTGGCTCACCTTCAAACTTTGCGCAGGGTTCCACGGAATCCGAATCCGGCGTATGTTTACTTGTTTTTTATTTCCAAGACAAGTCAAATAAAAGTTGACGATTGATTGTATTGTAGGAGAGCCCGTAATCACTGGGAACGGGGAGAAGTTCTGATGCGTTAAGCCGAGAGTTCGTTTACGGTACGCTATCAATGTGATTGGAGCGAAGGAAACTAGCCAAGTTCGATGCTGCTACTTTTGACTCGTCGATTAATGCCCTCGCGTCCACATTCAAGTACTTACTCACGTGTCAACACTAAACATCGCAAGCGTTTCTTGTAAAACACTGATTCACGCGGCAATAAATAGTTGTACTATTTTGAGACGTCCTTCGCACGATTTCAGAGCGCCCGTTAACATGACTGGAAATTACCCGTGCTGATATTAACCCAGAATCCGCACCATTTACATAATATATTTTTTTAGGAACGGCTTTCATTCGGCGACTCACTATCTGTATATTTGCGTATCTTAACAAAAGAAACCAACTTAGTGATAAAGCCTAGAGTAGATAAATTAAGCACGAAAGCTCCATTAGCGGTGGAGCTGTTCTAAAATTAAATTATCTCGAGCAATAGCGGGCTATGGAGTTACGAGCAAATTGCCAGAAAGAATAAATCCATTCTCGCAAATCGGTTGCATGAAAATTGCAACAGCAGGTAATAGAAGCGCGCCAGCGGAGCGGACAATTATAACGAGACGGCATAAATCAGAATGAGTTGTGGCACGTTATTAGGGCTATCCACCACCAAATACGAAGACGGGACGAGCTCGATGGAACTCGTCGCAGCTGCTCATTTGTTTTTTGTGCTGTTCCGAAGTTGTGCAATTATATTGCAATTTTTCCTAATGCGAGAACATATTTGTGTCAAAGCAACTTCTAATCTTTTTCTAGCAGAGAACGCAAATAAGTACATTTGATGTATGCTCAAATGAAACGAGAACATTCAGATTAAATTTTATTGACTCCTAAAACATAGCATTAGAATCGCATTTGGAGATATTCAGATGAATTGTTCAAATTTACGATTATGTTAATGCTCCGGTATTAGTTGGTAAGTTTCTCGTTTGTTTTTGCATGAACTTCCTTCGAAAATTCGATATTTAGGAGGGGCGAATCGAGAGGCCACGTTTGCCTAGGAGACAATTCTCTTGCTAGTGAATACAAATAGATGCTAACAAGGACTTACCTTTTCGCAAATTATCTCGTGGCAACCGGCAACGTAACCTGCAAACAAAATTTCATATATAGTTTGAACACAATTAAAGTAATCTTGTTTTCGAGATAAATAGGGTCTATAGGTTGAATAGATTTATTAAAACAATAGTAATAATATAATATATATACGCATAATCTGTTTAAGTAGTAATCCAATATACGTTTTTTAGTTCTGGCGGTAAGTGCATACAAAGTGCATACAAAAGTGTATACAACCCTGCCTACCCCTTGTGGAAAGGCGTGAGGATATTATTCTTAGGTTAAGGTTGCGGAAAAGTTTTTCCTTGAATACTATGATTCACACTTTTCAAGTTCGGATAAGATATATTTTAGGTCCAAAGGTGACTATAATAGTTTGTTGTGTAAAGAAAAAAAAAGAAGCGAACTACAATCATCCTGTGAAGAAGTGTTAAAAAAAACATACTTTATAAAATTGTGACATAATTATGCGACTTAATAATTTGGCTATCCATTTCATTGTGGTTCTGGGGAATGTTCGGGAGGGCTGAAGCGGAAATACGAGACATCTAGCAAATGTGCTAGGATTCGTGTGAGCGTCGCTTACGTCACGCCACGTGTTTCTTACATAAATTATTTACACATTCCCGTTTTAATTAACATTAATACTGTTTAGCGCATTATCCAGTGAGTTAGTGAACTACTTAAAATTTCATTTAGACGAAAAGTTACAATTTGAATTACAAACATTAGATAAACGACGTACGTACTTTCATTACTAGTGCGTAAGCTTCATATTAAAAAAAGTTTGTTAGTTAACAGTCAGCAATAAATAGTACGAGTAATTATGTTAACTTAGTGTTTGTCGTAGTAAGAATGTGATGGTTGTGAGGTTTAACAGCTATGTACACAGGGTCGATATGTTTATTCTAAGCTTGGCTCTCAAATAAGATTATTTGATCCGAAGTTAGGCCAATTAATTAGGCCAAGGGCAGCACGGTCGGAAAACATGAAACTATATCTGAAAACAAATGCATAAGTATTTGAATATTTGATTGTGACACGATAACAGACTTCTTGTCACTTCGAGACCTAAATATATTACCCACAAAAGGTTAGTATTACTCCACTGTCTACCTTTACTAGCTGTAATTGCGGATCTGCGGATGCGGAAAGGCGTATGTATAGTCGTGCTTGAGTAACGGCGATGGACTCGCCATCTGTCACGTTGGCACCTAATATACCTCTGGCGGAAAGTGGGTGTGTGGGTATTACCTATACACCTCTGCCTAGCCCTTCGGGGACCCTTGTGAGAAGGTGTGAGGATATTATATTTAAGTTGCGGATCTAATATAATCATGCATCAATTTGACGGTGTTATGAGAACTGGTAATAAATAAAAGTCTGCTTATAGCCACATTTGTACGCTAGTATAAGAAACCATAAAATATGATAAGCATCAGGCAATGAGATTCAGACGGTATCCTATTTATTTGTATTTACGAGCAAACGGAGCCTTGACCCCGAGCGGCTGGGACCACTGGCGGCAGGCTGGAAAACAACTTGCGTTACATAAACACTGACTTGTCTCCCCGTTCCCATGATTTACTATCCAATCAAATTGGGCGGCTCTGGAGCAAGGTAATTTGTGTTCGAATGGCTTTGTTATTTAATAAGGGATCGATCGGCGTGACACGGAGTGCATCCGAGCTGTATGCGGGCATATTGCCGATCGCCGCCGGTAAACAACGCTCGTTCGGGCGGCAGCTGGCTGCCTCGTCTGCGCCCGACGCGCAATATCCCTCTTACAAAATAAAGGAGTCCCCGCGACAATCGTTCGCCCTCCTTGCCCTCGCCAGAGAAATACAAACGCACGCCTTGGAATGACTTTACAAAAATTTGCATGGCACCGACGTTTTTTTTCTCGATATTTTCACGTTCAGAAAAGCAATTTTTGTACGTCGCCCGCGATACGGAACGCGGGAAATTGCACTCGTTCCTCGGTGAGCGGGGAACAGTGGGAATGGAGTGGCGCGCCGTATTGTACCGGCTACGAGCGAACGATTGCTTTCGGGTAGCTTTATTGCCCTCCACAGTTCTGGACATTTGAGTATCCTCTATGCGGGTTTAATATCTAAATAAATTCGCCGACACACCACAAACGACAATATTTTTTCAGAATAGAATCCTAGTGTTGTTGTAGCATTTTTCTGCACAGATATTTTGATTTCGGAATTTTAGCGTTCTTTGGTTACTCTTAGTGTCATTTATATTTATTTGTTCATATCGCTTATAATTTATACACAAAGACATAAAAGGTAATTTGAGTTCGTCTAAACTCCCTGAAAAACCAATCAGAAGTTATATCGAACCCATAAAGTTCCATTACGAATCTTAAGCGAAGGAAAATAGGAGGTAATAATGAGTTATATTCCCTCATTGATTGAGAGAGTGCACTGAGGATATTCTTGAATATTGTCGGAGTGAATTACAGAGACAGCCCCGCCCGCCGCGGCTTCGTGCAGCGAATTATCTTCATTACGCGTCGGACGGGGGACAACACACTAACTACTAATTACATTAAAATACTACACTATTTTCTGAGTGAAAAAGTTTGTTAGTCTAAAGAAGAGCGAGTCTTAGGTACCCGTTGAGGTTTTAGCCTAGATGGTCGCAACGTGTGAGCGATAGATCCTCAGTAGTTGCAAGTGAGGATAAATTTACATAATACAGTAGGTAGAAAATGTTACCATTATTAAATATATATTTTACGGCCTTCAGAGGCTTACCTCTGAACCTATAAAATTCTTGAAATTTGTTAAGTTTAGCGGTCAACGTTGCGCGTTGCTACCCTATGCCATATAAGATTCTTATTCAAACTCTTCACGAAGAACTGATATATGCTTAAGCTCACTTTAAGACTACGTAAATTTCAATAGAGTTGTCTTAATATATTATTATCAATACTTAATTTAATCGGCCATGAAATTTCAGATACGTGTTCCGACTTCGCTTGTTCTAAGAAATTGTAAGCCCACACAATAAACAAGCCACGAACGAACGTTATATTGTCATGATATACGTTTAAGATGACAATATGGTTTGCACTAATTGTATTTCCATATTGCTGCAGTAGCAAATAAATACAAATATTCATGAGTTAACCGCTCGTACGAAGGAAACAATAACAATGGTTCATGGCAGCTACAAATCATTTGTGTGTACATTTCGCTTCATAAAACATTCCGCTTTAACTGTTAATTGAAGATATCACACGTGACTCGAGAGCAAGCTTACATCTATTTGCCATACAAAATAATAGTATTCAAACCATTTAGTAATTGAATAGAATATAGGCACAGATACAAAACAAGTTGTTATAATATCGGATAACGAAAACAAACGGGCAAAGAGAAACTTTAAATTCGCGAAATTGTATTAACGGTGAAATTTTGTACGTTGTTGAAATTGGAATGGACGCAGCAATACCGGGAAAATATTCAATTTTTATACAAATGCGAAGGCAGTTGTTTTATTCTCGGTATTGCTATTGCAATATTTTAACAATATTATTTTCAAGACAATATTTTACCTGTGGCTGCAGGTGTCACCTATTATATCCTGCCTACATTATAAATGCGAAAGTTGAGGATGTAGGTACATATGTATTTTTGTTACACAATCACGCCACAGCGACTGAATGGAATTGAATGAAATTTGGCACAGATATACATTATTTGTTGAATTTCTACACAGAGTAAGTTATAAGCCAGAAAATATATTTATTTTATTATTTATTTATATGCTTTATTGTACACTATATTTAATTTAGATAGTACATCATAGGCAAAAAGTACAATTGGCGGTCTTATCGCACTCGGCGATCTCTTCCAGACAACCATTGGATGGAATACATTAATATTTAGATAATTAATTTGGTAGTTGGAGGTGTACGGCATCTTATTAAAATATATACCTATGAAATCAAATTCTAGCTATCAAATCACAGCTAATCTATTGATACATCTCTAAATTGATTCATTTTTCATTCAGCGTTGTATATTTCAGTACCAACCTCCATAATGAACCATATAACAAATTTTAAAGTGTTTTTTAAACTAAGCATTATCTATATACTGCTTTGCTTGAAATAAATTATTTATCTATCTATATATCTCGTTAAATTAGAAGCACATATATCTACACAATGATGTACAAAACGGTTTAGTAAATAATGTATCTTTAACTTTCAACGCAATTATTTTAATTATACCTCCTTACACCGACAGAGCATTAATGTCCACATTTTAGAACCAAACATTCTTATATTGTTTCAGATGAGCTTTCTTCCGCGGTCGCTCAGGCTGTCGAATGAGCTCCCCACTGAGGTTTTCCCTACAGAGGGCAACATGCGGTTCATCCAAATGGTTTGTTTCCAAACCATGTAGTCGCTTCAGTATGAATGTAAAAAACTTATTACTACACATTCCCACTACACCTTCGTATTACTCATAGTGTGCTCATGCACTTTATGTAACAGTATATGTTACTACCAGTATTTATTTACATCTATGTACATCAACAGTTAGTCACTAAAACACAAATTCTGTGAAAAAGTTGTGAGTATACTCACTTACATAATGCGTTACTCAAAATAACGCTACCAAGAGGACATGGCATTTAGCGGACCAATATTATTAGAATAGGTAGGTTAATATTAGATCGTACCGTGTAATTTGAAATGACAGTGTTAAATGGTACGTGATATTTTGTTTACTTTAGCGAATAATTATAATAAATTGATCGCGTTAATCTCCGTTAAAACAATCGTGACGTAGTCGATTCGCGGTCAACATCGATATAAGAGTTTATTAATGTGTATTTTGGGATTAATGTTTTGTTCTTATAAATTACGCTTATATGAAATTGTTGTCTTCACGCGCCGAAGGGGTAGTAGGCAGAGGTATAACAGCACCCTCTATTTGCCGGAGATTTGTTTAGGTGCCGACGTGTCAGATGCCAGTCAGTAAGCCAGTCCGTTTCTTTGGCAGGACTATACATACAATTTTGAATTTGTTCTTAGACATATGATGTTTAGTACTTGACCGTCTCAATAATGGTATGTCAACAAGTCATTGATCATAAACTCTAATAAGTGGTTTGAATCAACAACTCTGCCAGAACAACTCCAAATGTGCTGCTGTTCCTACACAATCTATACTAATATTATAAAGGGGAAAGGTTTGTATGTAAATTGTATGTAAGAAATTGGCTCAAAAAGTAATGGGCTGATTTTAATTCTTTTTTCATCGTTTGAATGCTACATTTTCATTGATTAATATAGGCTATTTTAATTGCAAGAATAAATATATTTTATGCCAAAATGTTAGAAAATAAATGTTTACTCGGGCGAAGCCGGGACGGGGCGCTAGTCATAGATAAGCTAGTATAAAAACCGTATAACACTGATAAAAGAAAAACCTATTATCTCTATCTACCTTGTTACTTTTTGTCTGTATCATGAAAATTTCGAATCGTTGTAAAAACCCGCCTAGAACAATAGCAATGTAAACGATATCGTAAGCTGCTTTAATAATTTTCTAAAATATAAAAAAAAAGGAATTCAAATTGTTTTAATTCTTCAAGGAATTTGTTTTACAGGATAATAAAGGCAACAAGTTTATATTAGCAAAATGGTGTTGATTTATAAAGACTTGATATAAATGGTTAAGACCTCGAACATTATCGTCACAGCCTACACGAAATAAGGTCAAACAGTCCGGGTATGAATTAGGAGGGTGCCATTAGGAACGACTTTCGCCCCCACTTGTACCCCATAAGTACGGAAGTACACCTATAAAAAGTTCCTTTAAATTGAGATCTACGTCAGTATTCTGTTTCATATTTCCATTTCGGTTCATAGCTGTAGAATGACTGATTGCCCAATGGATAAGTGAAGATGTTAATAAAAAAAGCGCAATTTACATTGTAGCAGTGATTATTTCAACGAATAGGTTTGCAACATAACTGTACTACGGCGGATAGTAAATTAAGTGGCCCAAGCCTCATATCTTTAATAGCACCCTGCATACGTGTTTGCACATACATTACCCTGGCAACGGTAAATTAATTCGCGTTATTAACCTTGCGCGTAATGACATCGAATATTTTAGGTCAAGATCCGCTTTCTAGAATAGCCGCTGCATTATGCAACTAAGCAGTGTATGCGTCATTTCCAATTAGCGGATTGGTGGCAACTGACATAATCTGCGTTCGAATTATGAAATTTTAACTACACCTGTTGTAAATACACATTTGAAGGTGGCACAGCATGAACTGTACTGAGATAATTAATTAGCGATATTTGTAACGGTAAATCATATTAATGGTTTCTGTGCACCTGTTTAGCAACGGTCATTTCCATGTTTTTAAATCTGTGTCGGGGATATTATTAGTAATGACTTACGGGCTAACGTTTGAACAGAGACGCCGTTAATGATGCCGACCAACGGAGTGCACTCAATTTTATTTATTACCTTTCGTGAAAGTCACTTAGTTACCGTGCTACGAACTGAAAGATTCAAACCACATTCGAATGCTGGTGTTTGTTTACACTATATATATAGCATTATTTTACGGATGTAACATTTTGCCGTGTTTAGAAAAAAAACATAATTATTTTTATTTTTATTTTCTTTGGTATTGTTTTACAAAATATTATTTAAATAAAGCCGAGAGCTGTTTGAGTAGTCGCCTGAAAAATCAAGGTTACAAAGAATCCCGGGGGAATGCATTAAATCCTTTTTTGTGAGCTTAAGCACAGTATTTTGTAACACCAGGAGCTTTGTGCTGAAGAAAAACATTGTGATAAAACCTACATACGTTAAGAAAAGATCAAAGACGTATGACGTACGACTTACTCGGCATCTGTCACAATAGCGTATTGTAACACCTATGCCTATCCGTGCAGCAACCCTCGTGAGAAGGAAATATACTTATATAACATATAAGTATATTTGGTGGTCTGGTCTAGTGGTTAGAGCTCCTGACTGCGAAACTTGAGGTCGCGGGTTCGAATCCCGCTGAGGGCAAATATTTGTGTGATGAACACAAGTATTTGTACCTTCGTCTTGGATGTTCTATGTATTTATGTATATATCTATCTATATAAGTAAATATATCGTTGTCTAATTACCATAACACAAGCTTTGCTTAACATGGGACTAGGTCAATTTGTGTGGAATTGTCCCAGGTATTTATTATTATTATTATTATATAGAGCCGTGGTGGCCGAGTGGTTCGAGCAGTTGCCTGCGACGCAAAGGTCGCAAGTTCGAATCCCGACTGTACCAATGAGTTTTTCTGAATTTAAATACAGTGATTAGTCACACCACGAGCTTTACGGTGAAGGAAAACATCGAGAGGAAACCTGCATACGTCTGAGAAGAAATTCAAAGGCGTATGTATAGCCTTGCCTGAGTAACGGCGATGGACTCGCCGTCTGTCACGTTGGCACCTAATATACCTCTGGCGGAAAGTGGGTGTGTGGGTACTACCTATACACCTCTGCCTACCCCTTCCGGGACCCTTGTGGGAAGGCGTGAGGATATATTATTATTATTATCATATTTATCTTCACGCATAAATAGGTAAAATAAAACAGAAACAGCCACTCTGACAGTGGCTATCCTATTTGTACTAATCACTAACAAATGCGTGTAAGTATCTTGTTCCCTATAATTTTTCTTTGATTTATAGTGATTAACCCCTTTTCTTTTTGTTAATGTATGACGTTTATTAGTAATTAAATAATTGCTTACCATTGGTTGGATAAGCACTGAGTACGATTTAGTCATTTAATCGGCTCGCATACGTTCCATATAACCGGTAAAGAGCTTCATTGACACTGTAAGCCGCTTATTACAGTTTGTAATGCTCTGCTCTAATCCACTTGAGGAAAGCACATTATTGACTCAACTATTTACATAACATAACATAAATGTTTAGAATTAGTCATTTAAATTTTGCACACTGTCCGATGTTCTGAACTTAAATTATATTTATACCATGAACTGCATACTTAAAATTGCTTGTTAGCTTGACGTGAACGAAATAATTCCAATTTAGAATAATTCAAATTATAAACAATTACTATTCTTCAAGGTATGCCTCATACTTCACAGAAACGAAACTTACTCCTCATAATTCATTAACAACATCAATTTTTCAAATGCCGCGGTCCCATCCCATAGACAACCATTAATTTTTCTGATGGATGTCAAGTGTGCCCCAAGTTTATGCCATAATCAATCAAGAATAAATCAGAAACGCTACGGCCTACTAATTTTTATTAATATTAAGCATCTTTTCTCCGGATCTCCCTCATCTAACGGGACTCTATGATTTTTCATTAATTATGTGATCGATTCGTATTTTTTGTTACAATCGCTTGCTTCGTGTAAGGACCATATAAATTAAGAACCATGAAATGCAAAAACTATGCTATAAATCTATTTTGCATTGATGTAGACAAAGTAGATTCAGGCTTTCAATTAAATTAATACCATTTTCTTAATCTCAATTCAGTAAGTAGATGTGTTATTTTATATAAATACGTCGGTAGTAAGCAGAGAATATTTTATTACACTTGTAATAAGCCTAGAAGCTCCACTCCAAATAATAAACTATAAACATATGTATACATACAATATATATGTTCATATACACGAATGTGCGAGCAATATAAAGAAAAAACGTGTAGTTTGTGTGATAATGGCGTTCGGCGTATATCGCACAGAGATATTTGAGGGCGGTTATAAAAGAGAAAATTGGCGCGGGCGGACTATTCGTCGAACGATCGTTCGGCTGGAGTATGGTTAAAAGCCTCATAATAAGACGACAAGGGAGCCTACAAATCATAATAAATTTGGCGTACTTATTAAGTCAGCCGCCAACAAACAATGGAGCGAGTTATTGGCGATCTACCCTCGTTTTACCTAGCCACCACCGCCCAACCCCATTCTCCTCCGGGCCTACAAGTAGAACAATCTTCATTTTATCGAAAACAACTCACAAGAATCAAGAAAACACTAATTAACACAGAAACAGCAGCCGGTTAATAGGTAAAGATGATCTCTCTAATAGCTTTAGAGGGGATCAGAAACAGTTGTTTTGTAATGAAATTTAATAAATAATACGTTTTTCACTTTCATGGACATCAATAAAGCTGAATGGACCAACACTCCATGATTAATATTTGCATAGATGAATTTTAATAAGAATTATTTTCTACTGGTGTTTATACAAAGGATCTTCACCCTTTCCACCATAGGGATGTTGAAAGGGTAGGCAGAGGTAAGCGTGGGGGTAAGCACGTCTTACGTAGCCGTTCTTAAAGTTCTTCACGAATGAAAGTCTATTGCATAAGTTCAGATAACTGGTTACTCTACAACAACTCGGCGGAACTCGAACCTGAAAAAGAATTTGCTGAATTTATTTGTAAGCTCTCTCTCTCTCTCATGTGCTAGAATTTTTGATGCAAATTGTAAGTTCAAAATCGAAAAACGATTAATGATAAATTTGAATTGATAAATATGTAAATGCATTTAAAACTATAAATGGCTTAGTCTCACGCTTCCTCGAAACGTTTCTCAAAAACACATAAATTTTATGTATAAAGCATAAAACTTTAGTATTACTTTACACACAATAGCACTTCGAAATATTTTAAAGCTATTTTGTATGTGTAGAGTATGGTAATAACTAAACGACTATTAGTAAAGAAAGTAGCACTTGTAGGCACTTCAAAATATGCTACTATTATTATAAATGCGAAAGTTTGTGAGAATGTTTCTTCATTTGTCTTCTCGTCACCCAAAAACGCGGTTCCAAAAGAGTTTCCTTCAACGAAGGCTCAGGCTGTGAATGAGCTCCTCATTGAGGTTTCCCTGGAGAGTACAGCACGGAGCTCTTCATGAAGGGTGTGAAAAGATTCTTGCAGGGTTAGTAGCGCGTGAGCCATACCCCTGTTGTTGCAAGCATCCATAGGCGGTGCATGCTTGTATGCCACCCGTGTGACATAAAAATACTACTGAAAGTAATTAGTTGATATGTTTTATTACAGAGGAAATAATATCAATGAATTACAATTTTACGCGGGTTATACCACCGGCACAGCAGTCTTGAATAAACATAACATTTCAAATACTTACCTAACATCTGTATTTATATTTAGAGGGTGTTGTTATAAAGCTTGAGGCCACTGGAGCACGCTGCCAATTTCCAATTATTTATATGAGCTTGGACTATATATAAGTGACATTTCAGATGTTATTATTAAATTAATAAGCTATTTCTAATGGCTGTAACACATATTATAGTGCTACATCGTTCGTAATCCAGAACCGTGAGCACGTAATTAATTATGCTTTCATGTTATTATGTAATGATATTAGCGGCTAACATCTTCACGCCAAGGCTCTTCAAAGGGATAGGCAGAGGTGTATTAATACCCAGTTTTTGCCCGGGATGTCTTTACGTGACAACGTGACGGATAATCATATCACATTAATGCTACTATCTCTATCATCTCTAAAGCAAGACTTTTAAATATTTGAATATTATACTCAGTTTTTCTACAGCGTGCTAAATTTAAGTAGGGAAAACCTTGTTTCATTGGTAAGTAACATTGTCCATTTCCACTAAAATATTAGAATCCCATGATGGGTGTATGATCAAAATGACTAGATTTGCTTAGATCTTGACTACCAAACAATGGCGGACCATTAAAAGTAATTGGGCAAACTCGGATTCAATCTAACAAAATAGCAGCAATTACAACCCCAAACCGTGTTCCGGAGTGTGGAGGCGTCCTTCGATAACACATAAATAGAACGTTCCGTGCGACTTGTCCAATAATAGTCCAAATATCGTCCAATAATGGGGAACGGCCGCCTGAAAGTGTGGGGCAAACAATAATGGCCGAAGACAGACTGGGCACGTAAACTGAGTCGCAGAATTAATCAGTAAGACACACTTGCGCCGAAGTAAGGAAGAGTCGATTAGGAGGGTACCTCCAGGATTATTGAGACATTGGCGGCGGCACGCCAGCTGCGGTCGGCGAACTTGCCGATATTGCCGCGGCCCAGGGCTGCCCCAACTTGTTCTCAACTGCCCAACTATTTCAAGCTCCGCCGAGGAAACTCCAACGTTCGATCATACTTATTGGAAAAAGGGTTCTCGCTCTCTCACTGAATATGACCTCTCCTTGTGTACAATTATTGAGATATATTAGTATTTATGTGTGTTTTGGAATGATGCCATACATTCCTTTATTGAAAATAATTATTTATAAGATATTAAGAGCATCGATTATTAATTGTTCGGAAAAAGCCGTGGTGGCGGAGTGGTTCCAGAAGTAGTCAAGGACACAAAGATCGCATGTTAGAATCCCGGCTGTACCAAAGTTTTTCTGAACTTAAGTACAGTGACTAGACACACCACGAGCTTTACGGTGAAGGAAAACATCGAAAACCTGTATACGTCTGAGAAGCAATTCAAAGGCGTATGTATAGTCGTGCTTGAGTAACGTCGATGGACTCGTCATCTGTCACGTTGCTCAAAGAAATCAGAAGGAAACAAAATGTTGATCTGATACTTTTATCCATGAATTGAAAGATGTAAAAGTTTGTCTACATTTAATTCTACGCAAACAATGACCTGGCATGCTAATGAACAAACAACGTAGATACATATACACTAGCGCACGAAAAAGGCAACATAATTTCATATGCGACACACAAACACGAGTTTAATTGATAGTTCGTTATCTTCCATGTAACGAGATTATTTAGTTATAAGCCGAGTTGCGATCCGCATACGAGCCGAGCGCAGTTCACGTATCGAGTAAATTTTATTTGAACCCACGCCTATGCGCCCTAGAGCTGCTCTATGGAATTCACACTAGTTTTAACAATATTAGTAAAGTGGACTACCACGCCGGATATAGAAGGGAGCGTTTGTATTTGGAACATAGTTGTCGAATTCTTTTTATCAATGTTTCATCGTAATTTGTTTGAATCAAATTTCCTTTTATTAATACTCGTTGTGCTCCTTATATTGTTAAAGAGTGAGTTTGAACTACAAGATGTTATCAAGTGTTTTTAACTGTCTCCAGATAATTTATTTTTATTATTATTTTGTATTTAAATAATATTAATATATTAATAGTATTAGTCACACTACGAGCTCTATCGTGACGAAAAGCATCGAGAGAAAACCTGCAGAAATACAACGAAAAGAAATAAAAAAATGTAGTCGCTTGGGAAACGGCGATAGACTCGTTGGCACCTAAAACTATTATATCGGGTGAAAAGTGGGTGTGTGGTTACTGCACTCCTGCCTACATACGGAAGGAAACCCGAAGAGGGAAAGCGTTAAGATTTATGTAACTGTAAAATAGCAATACCTAAGTACTTTAAAAAAAAAGCCGTGTTGGCCGAGTGATTCAAGTTGCTTGCGACAGAAACGCAAGTTTGAATCCCGACTGTACCTCTGAGTTTTTTTGAACTTAAGTACAGTGATTAGTCACACCACGAGCTTTACGGTGAAGGAAAACATTGAGAGGAAATTTATGTCAGAGAAGCAATTAAAAAGCGTATGTATAGTCGTGTTTGAGTAACGCCGATGGACTCGCCAATTGTCACGTTGGCACCTAAAATATATATCTGGCGGAAAGTGGGTGTTTGCGTACTACCTATACACCTCTGCCTACCCCTTTGAGGACCCTTATGGGAAGACGTGAGGATATATATAACTCAACTAAGTTTCACTGCATATATATATGTGTATTTTACTCGGGTGGCCTTTCAGGCCTGATTATTAGGAGTACTTATAATTGTTAACCAAACTGTTCATTATGTCAAGGGAATAGGGTCGTTGAACTAAAACTCATCAACAAGGTTTGGCACTCGAGTGTAGAATCATAAAGTGGACGAACTAATGCACAAAGCGGGTGCCACAGTGTTGATTGTACAAAACTGATTGTAGACGCATTGAGCATTTCTGTCTACTGACACAGCCGAGTCTGGAATACCAAGCAATAACATGTGCTGGGATTATGATCGTCTTTCTATTCGTCCCACTTAGTTCAGGATATAAGCAAGCTATATCCTGAACTAAGTGGGACGAATAAAAGGATATACTAAAATATTGGCTTTAATAATATTTAGTTTGGTTCAATTCTCATAAGTATAATAAGAAAGTAAAGTATAAAAAGAAAGTTGCGAAAAGTATGTTCTGAGAATATATAGGAAAAAATGTTTGCAATTTTAAGATTGCCCTACTAGATATCACTATTGACTTGCTGTAAATCAATATCATGTAATGTCAAAGTCATATGTGATCTAAATCAATAGTTGTTCCTATAGTTGCCTAAACTACAGGTACTACGGTTTATGTGACTTAAGATTTTTTATAATGTATCCTCACGCCTTCCCACAAGGGTCCCCGAAGGGGTAGGCAGAGATGTATAGGTAATACCCACACACCCACTTTCCGCCAGAGGTATATTAGGTGCCAACGTGACAGATGGCGAGTCCATCGCCGTTACTCAAGCACGACTATACATACGCCTTTTGAATTTCTTCTCAGACGTATGCAGGTTTCCTCTCGATGTTTTCCTTCACCGTAAAGCTCGTGGTGTGACTAATCACTGTACTTAAGTTTTAGAAAAACTCATTGGTACAGTTGGGATTCGAACTTGCGACCTTTGCGTCGCAGGCAACTGCTCGAACCACTCGGCCACCACGGCTCTTTTTTGTAAAATATAACTTTTTTGTAATTTTTTGTAAAATATTGTCCTCAAAAACAATTATGCAGCTGGCGGTAGTGTCATATTGTATATTTATATTACGGTTTAATTTTTGACCGGCGGAATATCGAGCCTTTGACGTAGGTAGGTAGGAAGCAAAGGTTTGTCAGGCTTTGACTGTCAATCACAGCACTCTGATTGGATTTCGATATTGGCACCAATGTTGACGCCAGTTCGCGTTCCCATGTTACGACGACACAAAAAGTCGAAATAACTGAGTCTTTATTTGAGGCACCTAGTTGGTGTGTTCTTTTTGTCGCAGTGTTACTGACTCACGATTCTCCAGAATATTGTAGTGAGAAAAAAGAGGCTCGTTCGGCTCAGCCATTTACGGAAGTGAGCGAGCGGCATTCTTGTCACTTTTTGTTAAAAAATAATAAATGAATTCCCTTTTTAACCATGGCGTTGGCTTATACATTGGGTTTAAAAAATATATATACCTACATTAAACATGCCTCGTCCAAAAGCTTTGATAACATCAAGCAAAGTAACCTCCCAACGAACCGACCAAAACACTTTCAATAGCAGCAGACGTGCAAGTATCGGTTTTATCAATGGCTTCGACATCAGTATGACACTAGATAGCTTGTAGTGCTATCAATATATAGTACCGATACTAAGTGCCTAAGACATTATGAGCTTAACGTGTTAATATACCAAGCAGGCAGATTTAGATAATGAAGAAATGATATCGGCTACTGTATTAGCTGTCTATTATGAAAAAAAAGAGCCGTGGTGGCCGAGTGGTTCGAGCAGTTGCCTGCGATGCAAAGGTCGCAAGTTCGAATCCCGACTGTACCAATGAGTTTTTTCTGAACTTAAGTACAGTGATTAGTCACACCACGAGCTTTACGGTGAAGGAAAACATCGAGAGGAAACCTGCATACGTCTGAGAAGAAATTCAAAGGCGTATGTATAGCCGTGCCTGAGTAACGGCGATGGACTCGCCATCTGTCACGTTGGCACCTAATACCTCTGGCGGAAAGTGGGTGTGTGGGTATTACCTATACACCTCTGCCTACCCCTTCGGGGACCCTTGTGGGAAGGCGTGAGGATATATTATTATATTATTTTATTATTATTATGAAAAACTGCAAATGAATTTTAAATTGTTAAATGTTCTTAAATATCAATGTACATATAAACGTGTCATCACAATTTCTTCATGGGGTAGCCAGTGAGAGCTGTGCTTTTCTATTCGCTTACAGACTACTCTAGTTTCATCCACATTCATCAGTCTCTTCATACATGCTCGCTGGTTTTGAGTACTTTTGATGCTGTTATCCAATCCAATGTCCATTGGTGTATAGATAGTACCCTCACACTCATTTTCCGCCAGATATATTTTTGGTGCCATCGTGACAGATCGCCGTTACTCAAGCACTAATCACATAGGCCTTCAAATGGCTTCTCAAACGTATGCAGGTTTCCTCCCAATGTTTTCCTTCACCGTCAAGTGGTGTGACTAATTACTATACTTAAGTTCAGAAAAACTCATTGGTACAGTCGGGATGCGAGCTTGCGATCTTTGTGTCGCAGGCAACAGGCAGGGAACTTGAACCACTCTGCCACCACGGCTCCATCAAAATATGTACATTAAAATATTAGCTAAAGTCGGCCGCACATACATCCGTAACTGTAAACATTCTCAAGTCCAAGCTGGTTACAATTACGGATGTATTATTTATCAGCTGGAAAAACGGGGCCCTCGTCCGGGAAAAGGAATTGATTTCTGCATAATTTAACACAGAAAACACCTCCCAGACCTCTCGCTAGTACTAAAAACAAAACATTCGTTTGTATTTTAGCACTTTCCTCGGAATAAATGCATTTTTTATGTTCATATACCTACACCTTGCGAAATGAAGGTGGGTTGATGTTTGGTACGCACGCTACGCCTCAAGATTTTGTTAAACTTTCTCAAGTTTCATCAACCAAATGTTTTATATTTCGCCCAGAGTTTAATAATGAAGTTCTAATTCTCTTTGACAGACCATGTCTAATATTTTATTCAAAAGCAGCTTTCGTTAACATAATAATTAAATGAGCTTTATGAATATAAAGTCTTAATCAAAGTTCCATAAATAACAAAACTTTTCCTAGTGTTCAGGTCGATACACAATATGCATATTAATGACTCGATTTTGAACGGCACAAGGGAGAACAACTAGCAATACCCACGGTGACCCTTCGTCGACCTTCATTTAATTAAAATCGCAACTAAAGAAGAATCTAATCGCATTTGGAGCTGCACTCTTAATTTGGGTGGTCAGTAATAACATCAGATTGATTAGCGACCAGGAGACAATAAACAGAGGGGTGTATTGCTGGTTGGCTTTGTTGTCGGAGCGGAGCTGAGTCAGATTCTTGTAGGTAATTAACCGTTGCTATAAATTAGAGTAGCGGCGAGTGGGCGGCGATGCTCATTGCGGATGCGACGCACGCCCGAGGATGCGGCGGCGTCCAAACATTGTCACTGCACCACAACTCCAGCTGTGGCCACTAGTTAGTGCCCGCACGATACACTATGTGTTGAAATATTGCCGGCGGTAGCTCCGTTCGGGAGTTTGCACTTGACTACTATCGCTCACCATTATCACTTGGCCATATGTGAATTCCACTTCAGTCTTCGTTGACGAAATGTATTTAAATTAGGTATTTGCAAAAGGGTTTTGATGACCGGAATTTTCCTTTTGTTGGGTCATAACAAGTAATACCCGTATAAATTCTATTAAACATGAAACACCCATAAAATTGGGCGTCCTCAAAATATCCACCCAACTACCCTATACAGTTTTTTGGATATGCAATAAAAAATGTCTACCATCGGAATAGATTTCTTTATGAACTCCAATAGTCGTAAAAGATCGGTATTTGCCTTCCCAAGAACCTTGTACTGTAAGGGAAATGTGTTCACATAATAAATATGAAACAGTAGTTGGCAATGCTAGGACATTTCTTGACTTTAGTTCTTCTTTTAAATAAGGAACTCCGAGGCACCGGCGACAATATTCTGTTTTTGCCGGAGGTATATTTATGTGCCAACAAAACAGATGGCGAACGAGTCCGCCGTCTTTGCTGAAGCACGACTTTACATACATCCTACACTCACTCTCCTCCAATGGATGCAGTTTCTTCACGATGCTTTTTATACCGCTCAACTGTAGGGAAATAGCTCGTTGGTATATACCGCCGGGGTTAGAACATGTAATCTTTATTTTGCTGGTAATCAAACTAACATGAGACGTTTTTTTACTATTTTTAATTGATGAAAATAGTACGTATACTCCCTCCTCTAAGCAATGTACAGTCGCGTATAAATAGAGAGGCAAAGCAATTGCTAATGCATGTCACCCCGGACTTCGCACGGTGCGGTGGCTTGAGGTAATCGCTCGAGCTCACGTATCTGATAGAGTTTCCCAGCTTCCAAACTAGTTGGACTGTTGTCGGAAACTTCTGACGACGGTGCAAGATGCATGTTGCAACCTGTTCGATAAGGGACGGGATTCTATCCTAAATCCTAACACGCGCCCGGATCTGATTTAACAAACACACACACTTCGCACTCAATTAGAACTAAGTACGGTGCAGATTTTTTTTACACACTCGCACATAACATACATTGTATATAATTGAATTTTGTGATATTTTACTATTGTCGGCGAAGAAATATGATTTTAAAGGAGACTACGGATTACATTAATGAGTGGTTCTTAATCAGTTTGACGGATTATTAGGTAATTAAGGGGCGGTTGTGAAGTTGGTCGCGGGTGGCATATTTCGATGCGAGTCACGGCTCCGCGTGAACTTGGCGCGAGGGGTAGGTGTGATGGGAAACGCCCGCTCGTCGAGGCCATGAGACTTATGAGGATTACGGGAAAATGTGTATTCGATGACATTTTTCGGGCCGTAGAAAAAGATGAAATATAAGGAATTGTAAACGTGACTCGAATGCCGTATAAAGCATCACCTATTACCGGTCTATGCGTTCTTTCGCGGTCGGGCGGACGAGTGCCGATGAAGCCGAGCGTGACGTTCCATTCCTGATATAAAAATGTAAGTATGAAAAAGCTTTGTTAAACGCGACTTGGCTTCAGCGAAGTGGTAAAGTTTGAAGTGGAAAACTTTTCATGGAAAAATCTTTGCAGAAAACGATTAAATTTTAAGGCTATTTGTACTGTTTTAGTGGCATTCCGGACGAAATGTCTTTTATAATTTGTAGGACTTTAATACATTTTGTAACAAATATTCAGCGGAATAATCAACTTCTGATCTTTAAGAAATCAAAAATTAATAGTTTTAGAAATGATAATATATTTTTTGAAGACCCATTTTTAGAGGCACTGGATTGGGAATTTATGTAAATATAATTATTTCAAATGATGTCGTTTAGCAAACTCTGTCACAGATATTTTTTTTGTTACAATTAAATTTGTACAATACGGTGAACAGTGCAGACCAGTGGAAAGTAGATAATCGGAGAGAGAATGAAGCGGGCCCGTTGTGATTACATTTGGAACCCTCGCGTATCCTTTAATACATGGCTTTAGTTCGGGCAGAATAGAGCACAGCTATGTACAAAATCATGCCCAATCAATAGCTCAGTATATCGAAAATCAATAGGTGAGATTATCGGAACAAAGACTTTGGAATATGTCGTGAAGATGATTCTCATACTGAGATAAGGAAAACGAGGCTTGTTTGTCGCCCGCAACCTTCCCGGCTAACATTTAGTGTAGATTCGGACCCTCGTTACAATCAACGCTGAATTATTTACCAGGGTCCAGTATACTATTCCAGATTGATTTCTGCATTATTTATACTTAAGGAAATGTTCGATTCGAAACGTAAAAACGGTAGTAAAATGGATACTTTATTATATGACCCGGAGGAAATTCGACTTCAAACCCGATGCGGAAATAGTGCCTTGCAGATAGCTATTAGATAGTTGAATCAAAAACGAAGGAAGAGAAAATAAAATCAGTACAGGTATTAGGATTCAGTGCACGTACTGTATCAGAGGTTCCGTTGGAGGAAGCTGGGGTCTGCAGCGTCGGCTACCGCAGTGCGCTCGCCGCGCCGCCGCCGGCACACAGTCTTGCCTACACACCCGTTTTAAGCCAATTACCGCTACGTAAACGGAAAATTGTTCGAGAGCTCTCTTAAACGTGTTTTCTAATCTTAGCGAAACGGGATTGAGGGGGAAAAAGATGCCACTTTTACATTTTTAACGCCCGAATCGGATTATTTGTTTAGTTATAGGATCCTAACATCTGGTTGAAATGAAACCCGTGAAGCGAACTTCGATGGTTGTCAAAGTAAATAATATAGCTCTATGACTTTCTTTGTTTAACGTACTAATATATCTGTACACTATACTACCTGCAGTTGAACGGCAATAGCTGTGATCACGGGAACAAATTTTCAGAATATACATACTCCTACCTTTTATAACCTTCCCTGTAAATATGTATGCAATTGTATGATAATCGTACTAACATCAAACCAACAAACCATAATTATGATGGCAACTAGCGGCGTCCATATCGCCGTCTGTAGTTTATGGTTTGACCCATACATGCCAGTTATAAATGTATCATTATTAGACCGTAGAATATGAATACATAAACAGCTTTTAGCGCAATAACGCAGGTTACTATGTGCATTTGAAATGTTTCATTTACGAATATTAAATCAGGTCTTCCTACTATTACAGGCCGCTGAACTCACGTACTGTTTCCTGTACAAGGGCTTACATAACTAAGCCATTGTATCCGGTAGGACAGTCTGAAAAGCTTCTGTGCAATTCAGTTTTAGTAAGTACGTATTCAAAGTATTAATGCGAATAACGTTATGAGTATCACCGGATGTATGCACAATACTGAAAACACGAGCGTTTCAAACAATTAATTTCCAACACAATATTTTCACGAAGTTTCGCCAGCCAAACTACGTCCTGCCGTTTGAAACAAAGTGAGTCTCCGGGGCTGACTATTTTACGGGCAATAAAGTCTCTACAAATGCAGGAATTTCAGCATTCAGAATCGTTTATAAGTGCTATTTTTTCTCATCGATATTCCGATGTTGCAACTTCTTCAGTGTTGACTTCTCGCCTAGGAAGTTGGTCGGCACTTTGATATTGAACGAGTTGTTAACTCTTGTTACAGCTGGGAACTGCTTGTTTTCTTTCTATTTCGTTCAAGTAGCAACTCAATCTCAAAACAATGAGCTAACAGTAAGGAACTAATACTGGGACCTTAGTCATCAACACGGGAATGGCTTAATCACCTCAAAATTGGATCAAACATATGAAACTAATGTTGTCAACATTAATGTTTATTGTCCTATTTGTATTAGCAATATGGTGTCGTGTTGTTTGTCTAAGGAATTCATCGCCTTTAATGTCTGGCGGTGGGCCTATAACAATAAATCCTGTTGTTTGTACCCGACCCCCGCTTGTTCCCAACCAACTTCCCTCTCGCTAAATAGTTGTTTTTATCATAAAAAATCCCATTACTTATATCTGAACGAATCATCCACTGAAATAAAATGGTTGGGACGCGATAAATACTACAGTAGATTTTATGGTTTGGAGTAGCGAAATACTGCATTAGAGTAAAGCATATATGTTTTTAAGCTGTAGAAAGTCCGCATCGACGCGAGACATCTTATTTTACCCCAATTAAATCACCTCTCTGTGCCTACCCCGTTAGGGACTCGGCGTAATAATATGTATGTATAATTTTATGTAGTTCCAAGAAAATTGTGTCACATAGTTTCTTTGTTTTTGTGCTTGAGGCTGGTTCTTATGGGCTATACTGTCTACGACCCGCAAGGTTATGCACTAAATAGATTTTTCTGGAATAACTTATCTCAATTCCACGTTTAGTCCTAATTCGCCAGTAATATTCTCCAATAAGTTAGACCAAATGTCCAAAATAGCCAACGGACAAGAAGTTCGTGTAATATATTTGTTATTTATATGGTTGACATCACTCACACAGACGCAGGAGTTGTAGATAGATATATTGTAGATACTGTCAGTAGTGCTTTACAGACACATTTGTTCGCATCTTATATCCCGCCGAGGTCAACGGGAGCACAATCTTACCTCAAGTGTCCCGTGTTGTTATTCGATTTACTTCAGTACTATTTTTAAACCGCTGTTACAAGGTATTGCATTTATATGTTACATTGTGTTATTTATATCTAATTACTTATTTACAGTTCTTCATGTGTGCTGTGTGAGAGAGTACATATGGTACGCCAAACTTACCTACATTTATAAAACGGATTTTTAACGGGCGGATTAACTCTTATTGTTTTAGCACTTAGTAACTCTAAAAACTACTATTGAGTTATGTGGTAACTCTCGAGACACTTGAGATACTTTCAAGAGACCCACCAAAATGAACAATGTCAAACTTTTTTGTCTCGTCGGTTGAAAATCGCGCGACATCTAATGAAAAGCTTTAAATACGACTTTCGTCTGATATAATAAATGGGTTGGATTATTATGAACATTAGGTACTGGAACGAGTTTGGCAGTTTCAAGTTCCAAAGATTGAAACTAAAGTCTAACTGTTTCAAATTGTTTTTTTTTGTGTGTTATTTAGTATAGAACAATAGCCCGTAGTAGCACGTTAGTGATAAATATACATATCATCACGCCGAGTCCCTAACGGGGTAGGCAGTGAGTATAGAGCGCCAGTTCTCTCTAGACTTACATACCTCTTTCGCTTCGTCCACATTCATCAGTCTATTCATACATGCTCGTCGGTTTCGAGTACTCTTGACGTTTCCGTCCTTGAGCGTTAGAGATAATAATCAACATTACTGAACTAATAAGGTGCAGAAATAAATATAAGTCTTTAATGGTAGATCTAAGTTGGTAAAATAAAATCGTGGTGGCCGAGAGAAACCCCTGCAAAATCAAGATGGCAGGTTCGAAACGATGCTTGCAATAATTACAGGTTCGGTGGTCGGTTACAATGATTGTATTCTAACTATTGAATTGATTTATAGCACCCTTAGATTATAAAAACATTGGAATTCTTAAGAAATAGCACAAATAATACCAAATACCACAAAACCAAATGTAAGCTATTTAAAAAAGCAGCTAGAAAAGGCAAAATGCTAGCTCGGTTCCGTTAGCGGAAATCTCCGGAGAGCTGTTTTTAAGCTGAACAAAACATAAATTTTACAGCTCGTTTAAGTTTAGCTCATTATTTCATTACTCGAATTATCTGCCTCCGTAACAGCTTGTTTAGAAATTGGTCTTTTAAAAGAACTATTAAGCACTAGGATAGGAATGAGTAGAGTACTCGAAGCCTAAAGAGAATAAAGTGATTATGACTTTGGATGAAGCAAGGGAGTGATGACTTTTACTTCACGCCTTACCACAAGGGTTCCCGAAGGAGTAGGCAGAGGTGTGTAGGTAATACCCATACACCCACTTTCCGCCGGCGACATATTTACGCCGTGTCAGATGACGAGTCCATCGCCGTTACTCAAGCACGACTATATCTTTGAATTTCTTCACAAATTAATGCAGGCTTCCTCTCTATGTTTCCTTCACCGTAAAGCTCGCTCTTGTTTATTACCACTTGCATGCTTTCATTTGGAAATTGAATTTTCTTTTGGTAAAGCTTGTGGCATACATTCTTTAGTTATAGTTTGACTTTAGTGTTTTATACACAGACACAAATATTATCGATACAGACATACATAATGTATAGGTTTATTTATGTATAGGTTATAGAGTTATATTTATTTACAATAACAACAATTAATAATATTTACAAAGAACAGTTGCAACTAACTACTTACAGATAAAATATTTGTCCCAAATCGGTATCCCGATATATATATATATATATATATATATATTAGGTTATAGAGTAGAAACATATACATATAAGGTATACCTAAAAGTAATGAGTTTAATTTCGGAATGATAAATCCTTATGATCTATCCAACTTGAAACATATATCTAATAATAACTGGAAATATTCGGGATAGTCGACGACAACCGGAATATTATTTAAAAACTATGATACCAATATAACTAACCTTTCGGCGCACACTTAGGAATGCAGACAGCTAACTTCTATTGATTTTATTCGATGCTCAGATTGGTTGAAACATTTGAGCTTTTGGTTCAGGTTTTATCGATATTGCCATTCTTATTAGATGGTTTGCTTTCGGAGCTTTTATGTTTGTTCAAGAACTTTCTTTAAATTATAATTATGATGTTTTATGAATTCCGAACATCTAACAGAAATTAACATTGCACATTTGCCTTAAAAATGTCTTAGTAGCACATTTGTAGGTGGCTCTCTCGAGGCTTTCCGAATGAGTATGCAGAGGTTATAATAACACCCACATTTCGCACTAGGAAAATTAAAGGGTGACAAGTCTGTCACCAACTAGGCACGACGTCACATACGACTTTGAAATTCTTCTCAGATGTACATATGAAGTGTTCATCACAATGTATCCACCGTAAAGCATTAGCTGTGGCAAGTCACCCAGGAAACTTATTGGTCTTGGATTTGAGCGCGTAATCCTGATTTTGCTGTTGTTAAAACACTCGACCACTACGGCTTCACTTGTTACTGAAAGTTTGGGAGGAAGTTTGTTACACAATTACACCAGAACGGCTGAATGAAATTGGTTGAAAATTGGCGCTGAGATAAGTATATTAGTAAAATTTACACAAGGATGTTTAATTAGAGGACAAACTAGTAATAAAGAAAGCGCGGCTATAAGAAAGCTTCATCCAAACGTCTAGTTAGGCTGTACAACGACGTGTGATGGCGTAGACTCGTATCTTTGTATGGAAAGCGTCTTAACATTCCAGTCACGTTTAATATTTCTTATTTCCTTTGTCTCATTTGTCCTCGAGTCAGAATGACATCAAGCCTGCGTAGATTGTTTTTTTTATATAGATTGAGATTTTTTACTTACGTTCACAACTATACGGTTTTAGGCTCCAACCTTAAGATATATGTGATCATTCGCAAAGTGAGCTTGTCTTGATGTTATTGGAAGTAATCTTCATAAATTGTTCAGATATTGCGGGGTTTCTTACCTTACTTACGTATCGTATCACAACAATATGACGATTTCATCGAGATATATCGCTGGATATCGGTTGGGAGAATGGCCTAGCTTAGTTCATATCGCTGCAAGATAGGTGTGTATTAATTTTTTCATAAAAAAATTATTGAGGTAGTGTAATTGCTTAAGTACAATAAGCTGCAATTTCCAAGCTGAGCCCCAGCTAGTGAACAGAGCAGAGCAGATCTGGTATTTTGGTTGGTTCATGGTTTTTACTTTTATCTAGTGTATTTTACGCGTGATCCTGGGTGCCAAACGTCTAACTAATGACTGGTCAATTCTTAATTCGTTCACAATTTGCATTGCCCAACTGTCGTTTTACCGCAAACAAGCATGCGGTCCGCTTACCATCAGGCGGACCGCATGCTTGTTTGCCACCCTTGTGGTATAAAAAAAAGGATTAAATCCATCTGACACTAAAGGACCGGAACTTAAAGAGTACTCGAAACTGGCGATCATGTATGAGAAGACTGATGAATGTGGAAGAAGCCAAAGAGATGTAAGTAAAGAGAAAACTGGCGCATAATTCTCTGCCTACCCCGTTAGGGCATTCGGCGTGATGATATGTATGATGTGTGATAAATATACGTAAAATACCCGTATACACAATAAACAAACGTACCATACAATTGTTTGGTGCCGGCAGGGACCGAAACAAGGACAATAGACTCAAGTCCGGCTATTATTTTTCCGGCTATGCAAAGACTTTCAGTTACGTCGTTATAACGCTAGAATACACTCCGAATCGAAACAAGCGTAGTAATATCACTTAATAAAATATATTCGGATAAACATACTCATGCACATTTATAGGCAGATTCAGAACAAACATCGCATTGGACAGACCATTTATTGAAGAAGGCTATTTTTTTTTTGTATTGTCTCTCGTAGCGTGAGTTCCGGGAACTTTTGCTACTTAACCAGTCAATGGCGAGACCTAGGCATCTAGCCAGGCAGGCTAAGCATACACACATATATATAGCATCCTGCTACTGCCTAAGGAAGCGAGGCAGTTACTATATAGTACAAAACATACATACATAATTACGCCTCTTTCCCGTAGGGGTAGGCAGAGACCACTTCTCACCACTTGCTACGATCCTTATATACTTGTTTCACTTCATTCACTTTCATTTTTCTCTTCTTACATGCTCTTCGGTTAATAATCTGATTATGCAAGTATGTAGTACATGTACTTGGATAATCAGATTTAAGTCGGGTGAAATCGAAGTTTACAGCTAGTCGAGTATAAAAGTGCGGTGACCAATATTATTCCAACACACTTAGGTGTATGTACATGGAAACCTTTTGGATACAAATAGGCACTAAGGGCTCAGAATGACCGACTGTTCCTACCCGAGCCATCCGTACGCATACATGTAAAATGAGTAAACGTTTTGTACATTTCACATTGGAGGATTGGTATAGCTTCCATTTTATATTGGAGAGCAATTTATTTATCATACATATTGCGGCTGGGAAATGGGCATCGCTGCAAAGGCTTTCTGGAGGATATCAAGAATCGAATACGTGTTGGGAATACCGCTTGTGGATCATTTAACTTCAAGGTGTGACAAGTGGGTACGATTACGATGCCTAAGTTCATGAACTATAATCCTTCAGTACGCCCGTTGTGACTAAAAACGTGGTTAACTATTATACGAGAATAAAACATAAAACAAATGTCACAATTATAAGATGGCGGAATCACGTACCGTTGATAAGTACCGACTATTCTTTAACATAAATGTTTATTGGTCGACGTTTCTCATTCACACGCATAAACACGTATGCAAGGTCAATGAGACTCATAACCTCCTCTATTTACCGTAGTCGAGTAAAATGGAAGCTATTTCCAATTCTAGATTGCGCGTCATCAAGGGCCTCAATGTATAAAAATAATTAGAAGTGAAATAGTCTACAGTTATCGGCTAATAAATAACATATTAAACTTAGACACAAAAAGTATGTTCAAGACACAAATATTTTAGCCCACAAATACTACTACTTGAAGTCAATTGGAGGACTCAATATAAAGTCAATTGTCAAAAAGATTTCGAGGCAACCCAGAACCGTAAGATCGTTTACAAGTCATCGCGACATGACCACACATTACTTGTGTGTCAATCTTATACAAGCCGTATATGCATGGCATTTTTATTATTATTTAATCTTTCAAAGCCCGACTTTATTTGTTTTGCATCTTTATTCAACTGTGATTATTTTAAATTGCGTATCAACCCATAATTAAGCCATAACAGGACATAATCCTCTTTCAAATTGGATATCATGCTATCCGACGCTAGCCACATTGCAACGTAAATAGGGTGGGTGATTGCATCATAGTAGAATCGTGTCGGGCCATTTTTAGTCCACGCCTTTTGTGTCAAAGCTATTTTTTGTGATGGTTATCTCGCTATTAGTCACTCCCCAGTGGCTCGTTTGTTCGATTGCCTCTATCTGTTTGATATAGGTTCTAGTAGATATATCGCGACATTCACAGCGTATATGCAGTGCATTCATTACCAAGATAGCGTCGATGTTGTGTTAAGTATTGTGGAACACAAGTAATAAGTAATAAACTCAATGATGATTGATCATTGAGTTTATTTGTTAATTATTAAACAGCTGGTCCAGCTTTCTTTACGTGAAATATCCTCAAGGGACGTTCCTTTGAATAATGTAACCTAATTGTAATACGTACAGTAGTGATTACTGAGTTTATCGCGTACAGACAGACAGACACGGAGTGACTTTTATAATATATATTTTTAATATAAATGTTAATAATTATAAGTGCTGAACACAGAGTTTAACATAAAAGTACCCATTATATCTAATAATAACTACACAAAGTATATTTATATTATAAATTACAATAGTTAAATTTAACTAATTAGCATTAGGGGGAAACGAAGCAAGTTCAAATTAGTCTTGTGTAATCTTTTTGTTATCATAGCTCAAGTCAGTATAAATCTCGATCTCTCAAAGAAGAATATGAAGACTAAATACATACACATGAGTCGGATCAATGAAAAAGTGTCTGTTATGGTGTAACATGACATACACTTTTCTACACACTAGGCGTACTTCCATAGGGAAGTTAAAGAAATTGCACAGGACAGAGGCTAATGGAGGGAGTTGCATCAGAATTGAGCCTTGAGAGCTGTGAGATCTCAAGCGATATGGTAAATCTATAAGGTGATTGTAATATGTATTTTTCTTTTTAAGAGTTAAGTCGCCGTTGATTTATTCAAAACTTGCACGCGCGGAATAAATTAAATTAAATACGTCATATAAAAGTTTACGGCTGTAATAATACGATCCATTAAAATATGCGGGCAATTACACTATAATTAATTGACATAAATAATTATTTCATTCTGAATAATATGCGCGCGGCAAATAATATTATATTATTATTTAGTAATATGCGGTGGCCGCGCGTGTCACTCAATGCAGGCAGAAAATTATGTGATTTGCGGCTTAACTTATGTGCTCATCTGTACATACTTATCACAGCGCAAAGATGCATTATTACATATATATATATGAAAAGACTTATTGTTATTTTACAAGGTTACGAATATTTAGAAGTACCATTAACTATTGCTAATCCGGTTCTATTATTTTTTACGTAAAGTCCACGATGGGGTAAACAGAGAGTAGAGCTCCAGAAATCTTTATATTAACTGATCTTTACGTTCATACTTCAACTACAATTTTGAGTATCCATAACGTTGCCATTCTTGATTGCATTAAGCTCTTGGTGGGATAAATCACTGTTCTTAAATCAACAAGAAAATCAACAACATACGGATGCTGACCTGCTTGCTATAGGCGGTCCACATGCCTGTTTGTTATTAACATTAGTTGTACGAAAAATAATGTTGGCACAGACAGCCAAGGTTTCAACCTCCAACTACGCAGTGACCTGAACCACTCGGAATCACCACCAAGACTCGCAACTATGTAATGACGTTATAACAGGTGTTGACTGGTGCCTACAAATTACTGATCGCTCGATCTTTCAGTGAATTCATGCGAATGGAGTCGCATCTTATTTCATATCTAAATTGATATTTAAAAAGGCAATGTGGCGTCGAAATGATACTATCAGAGGAGTAACTCGTTCAATGAGTGCGCGGCAGCATTGATAATATCGTTTTATAATGAAGGATGCAAATGCTTCGACCGTGCTCGTCGCTCGCTATATCGTACTCAGAGAGTGTACAGGGTTCGTCCTTATCGACACTGTTTTGAGTTTTAATCGCTCCGAAGTTGTATTGATTATTTCTAATTTGCATGACCGTGTCATTCAAATGATGTCTCTAAGAAAAGGTACTTTTATAATTTGGCTTCGACTATTTATCACTTAAAGAGAACATTTGATATCAAAAGTTAGGGCAATTAATTACACGAACGTATTAACTTATATTAGTAAAAAGATGCTTTATAAATCTTGGCGTAAAGCATTTCATTTAAAGTGAAGAGAGAAGCGTAATAATTTAAAAAGTTAGCGTGTGAAAACATTGGTGAACTTGTGAAAACTTAATTCTGGGAATTCCACACGATCTAGAGTGGAGACGTGGGTTTAAGTTGTAATTTATACCGTGTTAGTGTTCTAAGCAAGAAGGAAAATGTTCGCATAGATCACACGGGAAGTGGCATATCGCGAGACCAACACACGCTCGCTCGGGGCGGTTTGGTATCGTACCAAAAACTGCAAATAAAGGTATCACATTCGTCGGCAGAGCATTTGATTCTAGCGAACCACGCATTTCTACCAAAAAGGACTGAAAGTCGCAAATAGGAAGCTGACCTGATACATATTCAAGTGCTACCTAACCTCTACCAGCTAGTTACGAAGTAATATCCCATTTACATTCGGAGATGTGAAAAGTCAGCGTCTACACGAATGCGAACTCCACCGCCTTGGGATTTTGTAACTCCACGTGCCTTTCAGGCTGTTCCCCGCCCCCGCTCTGTCCCGGACCCGTACCTAGAACTAATCGGCTCATTGTGCCGGCACTGCACTCTGGCTCCTTTTGAGCTACGTCAATGGATAACAATAA